>JABSTQ010001006.1:0-45819 GCA_013358835.2 Ixodes persulcatus
TATTTGCGACGAATGTACCCGCATGGTTGAAAGGGCCAGGCAAGCCTTGCGAGCGCTTTGTTTTCTAGCCTTCAGTCCTGAAACCACTCGCGCACCAAAGTGTAGATGTTCCGATAGGCAGGAGCACTTTTTCGGAAAAATGGTGGATGGCAATACGCATAGACTGTTGTTATCCTTATCAAATTCTGTATTATGGTCAAAGGTGGACTGCATATTGCAATACATTACTCACTTAAAAATATGTCATACTAAAAGTATGTAGTATAGCCGATGTCAAAACAGAATGGCTGGGCTTCCTCCAGCACGCGCTTCTACTTTTCACCCCGCTTTGAATGGACGTGCTCACTCGAGGCTCATGAGACGCTGAAACGTCATCGAAGGTAGCAGGGGGGGCTGGTGGCAGAACAACTAAGACCTCTCCCTGCCTTATCATTCTGTCAGTGAGCGTATACTCCCATACTCTAACTCGGCTTAACCTGGACAGAGCTGAGGAGAATAGGCTTGGCGAGTGCCCTTAGTGCATATGCATTTGTACAGCTGAGGCACTTTCTAAATCAAGTACCTTGTTTATCTTACCTTCAAAAACACATCATTTTGGGGGTGCGAAAGGAATTCTAACCCATAATTTTGTTCGTATTGTCCTATTACGCATCGACTTCTTCGACTAAATGAGGAGTCGACCCAGCCTGTTTAAAAATATAATGCCTGCCAGGTAATTGTTTTGCATTTAGTTAATATATCAGTATGGATAATATATCAGTATAATATATCAGCTCGAACAATCGCTAGGCACAAGCTGGTCGTGTGGTTACAGGCAGCAAACATCCCGGTTGGAACGTCCTACCTCGCAATGTAGGTGAATGCTAGGCCAGGGCCCCACTTACAAACGTCTATACTTTGTACCTCTTTAAGGTGGACCACTTTTGACACTACAAGCCATTGCAGCAAAAACAGCGTGACACATGATTATAAGCTCGACGTACCATGGAGTCCAACTACAAGGTCACATGGCTTGCTTTCCGCACTGAATTTTTAAGGATGGCTTGAAGCTTCTGCCGTGGTTAACTTTAAGCTGAGATAGTTTGGAATAATGCTTCCGGTTTTTAGTGTTGCCCGGCACGGTTAACAATTCGGTGATATAGTGCTGCATTGAAAAGTCGATGCATTCATGACTATATCACTTAATGAATGCATGCTATCTATTAAACTCTCCGTTCTGCAGAGAAAGGAAATGCACTTTGCTTCCAATTGCAGCTGCTTCTGGAACTTCATCGTATGAAGCACCTTATGACTGCAAGCTCTGACCGATCTTGTTCTGTGGTCTGTGCAGGCCCATTGCAGGGAGTCACTCCAAGAGCCTCACCAGAACTTCCTGCCCGTGGTCGTTCTAATTTTTTTTGTAGGTATGCATCCTTTCTGTCTTTTCCTTAATGCTACTCGGGCGTTTTCTTTTCATTGTCGCCGATTTGCCTCAACATCGGTTAAGCACACTAACAGACGCTGTAAAACTGTATCCCACATATTTGTGTCAAAGATAACTTTTCTTTGCTAAAGTGACAGATTTTTTTTTTATGAAAGTTGGTCTTCCTTGTTTTTATTTACAAATTTATTTCAGTCTCCACGGGCAACACTAAAACGTTATGCCAGTGTCAAGGACAAGTTCACTGCTCAAGCTTGTTCTCAACTGATTGCAAGAAATTTGTTTGTGAAAAATGGATGCCGTGAAACCTCCTTTCAGCACTTGCTCTGCAGCACGAAAAAAAAAGATACATAAGGTATACCCCGTTTTTCTAGACTGCTTGCTCATTCTGCAGGTCTACCTGCCATAGATGTGCTACTGGAGAGCAGGCAAATTCAATTGCTGATTTTGCCATTGCTTTTTTTAGCAGTTGTCTTAATAGTTCTTGTAAATTCAGAGATTTTCCTAAAATGCAAGCCGAGAAGAATATTTAGTTTGAGTACCCTTTAGTCAGTATAATAGATACTGTGTGCTGCTGTTAGTGCTAAGTCGAGATCGGCGCTTTTTTGGCATTTTGCTCAGAGTAGTACCCATTTTTATCGGTTAGCCTCTTGGTGCGCCAACTAAAATCTTTCTATCCGGACGCCTGCCCTTTGTTGGTACACTCTACCCTCATTCTCAGTTAGTGTATGAACTGGTATCCCCAGTCGACACTCGTTGAACATGAGGGTAGAAAAATCTTTCCATTCCAGCAGAGCCATATATGGGGTGAGTTTGGCCAGTCTATGATCTCGCCGCTGTAATGTCCCCCTCCCGAGTGAGCCAATCAGCCCACGGCGCAGAGCGAGAGGCGTGAGCGCAGGCGCGTGAACTCTTGACTGTTGCCAGCTGAGGGGGAGGGCAGCCATTTTCATTCATTCGCCTGGCGGAATGCATGGGATAGGCATACAAATTTTGGTCCTCTACTTTTATTATCAGGCTCTCGCAACAAAATGATATAATGTTATTCCTCGGTGGCTTTAAAAGCTAACGAATTGGTTCTTCCACGTTCGAACGCAAACTTTGAGTCAGGCGAAAAAGAAATAAGCCCGTAGCAGACAACGCATAGCCTCAACAGTGCTCCGCGCCGACAGCGTTGCGTCAAAATGGCGGTCGTCTCTTTGCTGCCTTCTTTCTCTCTCGCTCCTTCGGCGCTCTCCCCCCTTCCCGCCTCTCGAGCGCCTTCGTCGCCACACCCACTGGCCAAACGCCCACGCACAAGCCTCATCGGCTTATATGGGCGTTGAGCGAAATTCACTTTGACGAAACATAAAAATTGTATTGTATTGTATTGTATTGTAAACTCTCCCAGTATACGGCTGTGCATTGATGTAGTAGTATTTTTTTATAGTCTTTACGATTGAATATGAATATTCGACAAATCTTTCAGGTTGGGGTGAAAGAGGGTTAAACGAATGCGTTTTATCATTTGCCTTAATTCCATCATTTCAAGGCCTGCATGGCCTTGTCCTCGGCGGAGACTATGGCTGTGGTAGTAAAGGAGCAGTTTTTTTGTAAGTACAAGTACAAAGTGTAGAAATTAAAGGATCTATGTGCTGATCACGAAAGAATATGCCATTCATTGTAATGTATCTCTGCCAAGTACTTGATTGTGATTTGTTTATATTTTCAGCTACCTGGGTGCCTCAAGGTCTGGAGATCCTAGTGGCCACAAGCTTGGACTCAATCTTCTGTCGTCTGGCCAGGACCCAGGGGGGGAGGTAATCCCGGCAACAAGAGCATCGCAGTATCTCTCTGCCTGTGACTTGATTAGCGTCACGACAGGGGAGTCTTCGTGCCACCAGGTGTTAGGTATGCCACTCGAAATAAGCATTCTTTTTACCTGTTCCTTGAGTGAAACAGCAAAAGCACTACTAAGCCTAAAATGCAAAAGGCATATTCAAATCTTAGGTTGGATGGAGTTCCAATTACAAAAAGGAGTCTGCAGACATGATTAACATGTGAACCTAAAGCCCGCTGATGTAAGTTCAACGGTGTCACAAAAATAACTTCCCGCAAATGGCTTCGCTCGTGCTATACCCAAACAAATTTTTTAAATAATCACTGTGTTACGTTGGTGTCATCAATCTTATGTACCTATCGTGCCCAGCAGTTGGGAGATGTGAAATATAAAAAAAAACAGGAACTTGCACATTGTCAGCTTTGCAAAGATTTATATAGTGAACAGAGCATAGCACGTTCTACTTAAGAAAACAATTCAGTGCAGGTCTATATTGAAGGCTCACATATGTGTAATTGCTCTTCATAATGAAGTGAAAACTGCTTAAGTTGTGGCCCACTACAGGCTTTCTTTTAGTGTTAAAAAGTGTTATGGTGTTTTAAACAGCTCGCACCAAATGTCTTCTTGAAATACAAAGGTTCATGGAAATTAGTATGTGGATGTTTGCAGAGAGTCATGGTGAGACCAATCTTTAATGTCAAGTGTTCCACTTATTCAGAGTTGGTTGAGCCATTAAATATTGTAGGTCGCAAATTAAATTTGTATGTGGTGCAGTGGGCACAATCATCCAAAATGACTAGCTCTAGCTGGGGAACTTTATATGTTTACTACGGCAAGATGGTTTCATAGAACAAACTATTTTATTGAACTCTTGCACTAAGCTTGTCTCTAGAAACTTTTTATATTCTTTACGATGCTGAGATAAGATTTTGGAAATAGTTTTTCTAGAACTATGGTAGATATTTCCAGTTCATCAGCATTCTTGCAAAGCATTCGAGAGAGCCAAACCCTGTAATGTACGGAGGGAACTCACCGAATGACGCGGCTGACAGTTTCAAACGGTCGGCACTGTAACGGTAACAATTGCATGTCACCTCCTTATGTAACGCTCATTGTCGCAGATCAAACTGCTTTTTCCGTCCACTCATTTTCGGTAGAATCATTCACGGAACTCCCTCTCGAGACTGTAGCGCTTGGTACTCTGAAATAATTTGCTTGAATATAGATGCAACAGGTTACTTTGAATGTACGTCTAACACATATTCTTCATATTGAATGTGCTAACTTTATTTATTACCATATCTATAATTGTATCCACATTCTACCTAATATTTTTATTTTGACATTTGAGTTTTCGACAGTAATTTTTTTTCACATTTGTGCTTGTCGAGCCGTACTCAAGCCAATACATCTTGTCTTTCACTATTACATCAATATATAGAAGTGTTGATGCCGAGTGAGAATTCAAGCTACCAAATCTGTCGTGCGAGTTAAGAACACAGAAAGAGCTCTATAGACAAAATTTTGTTAAAGAGGGCTGTATGGGTATCAGAATAGCACATGCCATGCTAAAAAAATGCAAACTCTTTTAGGTATGCAAGGATGACGGTGCTGCGCCATTTCTGATATGTCACAAAAAATCAGTGACGTATAGTGTTCCTCATGGATATTTAAACTGTCAAATTCAAAGCCTAAGTTCTATTCAAGAACGTTCCTCATTACAAATGTATTTAGAGATCTGAGCCACCGACCCATGCAAGACTTTGTGGCAAACATTCATTTTCATGTGCATTACGGTTTACAAGGTCTAGTCTGCATTGATTTATTGCATTCATGCTGAAACTGGGAGGTGTTCTTTGGGTATGAATAAAGAGATAAACATTTCTTGAAATCAAAATATTTGAGAACGGACAAAAGAAATGATATTAAAGCGGTATCTTAGATTCTCTTTTTTTTGTCTTATCTCTAATTATCACTTTATTTTGTGTGAGGCATTCAGTTTTTTAGGGCGCAGGTCTTAGGTGCCCGTTCCACGGCGTTGCCATCGGCAGAACTGCCCCACTAAACTTGGCAGGAAATTGAATTAATGTAGATATCATTTGACATAATTTTTCAGCTAAATCTATTGGAGAAACTGTATTTGTTTCTGGATAATGTGACACAAAGTCATGTGATGTCATTTTCCCCGCTACATTTAGGGGGAAAACTGAATTGGTGTTGAGGTCACGTGACATCAATTTCTCTGCTAAATTTAGTGAGATAATTTTCCTGTTAAATTTATGAAAATTTCCCGCTAAATGGGAGGGAGCAGACGAGGAGGAAGGGAGGGGAAGGAGTGGCATACTCTCCCATCCTGCTCCTCAAGATCTTCGTTCTAATTTCGCATTACAAAGAATTGTAAACTTCTTTTATTTTTAATCTCATGTTTATTCAATTTTTATATCGCAGGTGCACCCGCAGCACAAATCTGGGTTGTGCTGATCCTCTACGCACAAGCTAGGAACTCCTGAGTGGCAAGAGTGGGAGTTTGGCCTGACAGCTCAAGGGACACCTTTGTTCAGTATTGAATTTATAATTATCATCTTTTGAGCAAAGTTCAGCTTTGCTGCATGCAATTCTTCTAGAAATAAATACTTGCTACTGAATTTACCACGTCACTACATTTCGCCACTGCTATTAGTGCTCCTGGAGAACCTCGGAAAAGAGCTTATTTGTGTGCAAACATCATGCTTGTTTCAAACCAATGCTGATGTAGAGACTCGCTGACATCCAGCATTCCAATGCACGCTGGATGTCTGCGAGTCTCTCCCGAAGGATGCAAGCGGGGAAGGAACCATACAGTCGTATCGTATTAGAGGACATGCTATAGGGTGTCCTTTGTATTGTAATTATAATTGTAATGATGAGTCGGCTTATTAAAGGGAAGTGCAAGACTTCTTTCAGAAAACTAGATGGAGGCTGATTCTAGTGTAGTTTTATCCCGTGAATCTAATAATCACGTTCGTTTTCTCCAAAGATATAACAAAACGTGAGAAAACACAAAAACAACTGACCAGTAGTGGCGTCGTAAGGGGATTTTTCGGCTGCCAAGCATGTGTCACTTGAGGGCCGCGCGTCCAATTGAAAGCTTTCTAGGTGTACTCTCCCGTACTGGCACCAGTTGTGAAGTCTTTTTTTTCCCCTTTTTAAAAATAGTGTGTGCATGCATAGCTTTGATTAGCGCTGAAGATGCATGAGCAGAGATTTCGAAAGCTCCTTTTGTGATGTCGCTCTCCGGTAAAGAGTGCCTCCAGTGATACTTAAAAAATTATTCTATGCAGCCTCGGTTCACCAAATTACCAAATAATTTTGATATTTGAGATTCTGGATGTCAAATGAAGATTTAAATGTGTTTCCTCAAATACAAAACCACTCTAGCTTCCCTTTGAGTATATTATGTTCGTTAAATGTTTAATTAGTGAAAATAGGCCCATAATTCCAATTACAAAGTTGCTAAGCATCGTCGAAAAACAATAAATCAACCCTTTTCATGAATATATAAGACGGGAGCAGCATTTTACGGCATTCTAAAAAAAAGGCTTAATTTGGACGCATTTCCAGATTTTGGTTTTTTATCAGAGCGCATCTTTGCACCTGCGATACTGCTGACCAGTGGCTGCAATGCGAAGCCACCTCCTCGCCTCCCTCGTAGAATGGAGGGAAGCAGGGCGCACGTGTGTTGCGCGACTAAACCCCTGGGGAACAGGACCGTAGGTGCAGAGATGCGCTCTGATAAGAAACCGAAACCTAGAAACTGATACAAATAAAGCGTTTTTACAGAATGCGTAAACTGGTACACCTGAATTATATCCTTCTAAAAAGAGTTTATTTAGTCGTTTTCAATGACTCGGCAAATTTCTAATTGAAACCATATGTTCATTTTCACTAATTAAAAAGTAACTAAAAATTTTATTTATTATCCGACTAATTGTTACGATTAGGCCCCTATACTACGTACCCCTGGACGTATAACTCACCTGCACAAACCACATTAATGTAGCTTTCACAGCCTTTTTAAACAAATATGTAAAGCTTAAAAAATCGCCCTGTATAAGAGTGAAAAGGCGATACCAGCATGGTGGAGCCATATGGCTCCATCATGCTGGTATCGCTTTTTGGCTGGTATAGGATGTCCCATATTACGTTGTGCTTGTATGGTTCCATCCGCCTACATGGTTCCAACAAGATCCACTACGCTGGTATAGGATGTCCTATATTACGACACGCTTGTATGGTTCCATCCGCCTACATGGTTCCAACAAGATCCACCTCGCCGGTATAGGATGTCCCATATTACGACATGCTTGTATGGTTCCGCCTACCTGTATCGTTCCGCTTTAATCCACTATACTGGGGCCGCTTTTTTGCTGGTATAGGATGTCCCATATTACGGTTACGCTTGTATGAGGCTTTTTCCATCATCTTTCCATCATCAAGATTTTCCAATAGGGGAGACGAGAGCTTTGGTGGCCAACCCTCGTTTTACAATTTTTGAGTGTTCCGAGTTGCTTGGAAGGAATCCTTTACATGAGCAGGCTTCATACATCCAGCACAGGGGGGGGGTATTTCTGAACTCCAAGGAGAGATCCAGAATCAGTAAGGACTGGTTTACCGAAAGTTCCTGGGTGAAAGATAGTCCTGGGCAGCTGTGCTTAAAGGTGCGTATGATACCATCTAAACACCCGTTACTCGGCTCGTTTGCATCGGAATTACACATCATGAGAACGTCATCTACGCACCGGAAAACCGGAAAACCGAGCGCAGCCACCAGCTGCACTCGGTGGCATTTTCCAGCCGAACCATTACACCGCCAGGACGCAACTACCGCGTGACGAAAAAAGAGGGCTTGGCCATCATGTTTGCTCTAAAGAAGTTCGATCTGTATTTAGACGGGACCACTTCTGTCTTTCAGACAGGCCACGCCCCCCTAACCTGGATTTCAAGGTTAAAGAAGACGGCGGGGAGGTTAGCTCGGTGGACTCTCACCCTGCAGCAATACACCTATACTGTTGGGTACTAAAAGGGCTCGACCAACAAGGTTGCAGACGCACTTTTTTGGGCGCGCTATGGTAGTGGTTGGAAGGAGAGGACGCAACCAGGGGATTGCGAGATGAGAGTTTCCCACGCAACCGCTCATAAGCGAGACAGCGGGGAGGGATCGATGCAACAGGAGATTGTCATAGTGTTAGGAGGCCGCATGAGGGAACAAAGGATCGTGGCTTGGGGTGAATTGGTGAGCAAAAAAGAACTTGTCGATGCTCAAAAAGCAGATGTTTTTTTGTTTTGTTTTTTGTCAGAAGGTGTGTGAGAAAATCGAGCAAATGGCACGCAACACCGGGAACGCTGGCGGTCAAGTTAACAAACATATTTATTCATATCTGGTGGGCTAAGACGGCTTGTTGCTCCGCTACATCCCAACTATCGATGGCGAGGAGGGAGAACGACTCTGCGTTCAGGCTGGTGATTCCAAGGAGTCTACGGAGGCGGTTTACCGGATGCTTCTACGATTCGGCTCTGGCTGGTCATGGCAGAGCAGCAAGACTTTCCAAAAGTCATCTCGCGTCGCGGTTCAACACAAGAAGAAACGAAGTGTACCAATGACCAAGACGCGCGGTCTCCCTCCGTTGCCATGGCTTCCGCCCCTTCGCGGGCTCGCATCGTCTGCAACGGCTGCTTGCCCCTTTGCTGTGTCAACTCGTCTTCGCTTTTCGCCATCTTTACGATCGTTTGCAACGTTTTGTTTTTTAGCGGTATCGCGTACTCTCTTCGCGGATTACGTAACCGCACGCGAAATGGGGAATGAAATACGAAACGGTACATGCATTCAACGCACGGAATCGGTTCATACAAGTTTCTTCGCATCGCAACCATCTGAAGCAACATCTGCGGCGCGGCGGGCCACCGATGCTTATTGAGTTGCTGATTCCGATTGTGAGCCTTCTATGCCATTTGCCGTCGACACCAAGCAGACAGAAGAGCGGAAGAAGTAGAAAGTTCGCAAGGAGACTTCCAGCTACTTCGTAGGATAAAGCCGTTTCGCATGGCGCACTCCAGCTCGCGATTTCTTTCATTTTCGGTTGCAACGTTTCTTGCTCGAGAGAAAACAAATTAATAAGGGTTGTTTTTCGACATGCGTGTTGTGCCCACGGGATTGTTGTAGCACGAGAATACAAATCGATTCAGAATTTCACGATTTGGATCGGGCGCAGCTTTAAACTGCAATTTTCTCAATATGAATTTTTCGAATGTTATTGTCCTTTGCGCCAGCGATATCTCGGAAACTGTTTAAGGGGGGGAGGGGGGGGGCATGCAACGATTTCCGGTCTTCAGTCAAACATTTCTGGAAGTTGCCCTCTGACACTTCTAAATTAAAGAAGAGAAAACCGATTTCGCCTGCGTGTCCTAATTGCTGTGTAACAAAAAAAGATAAATATTGGCATTTTCGGCACCCCTCAACTCACTTCCAGTCTTTAAGGTCACGCATGGTCCCCCTCCTAGCGACGTCATGTCGAAGTGCCGTGTAGCTTCCCGTGTGCTCTCTCGGAGGACGCTTCCTCTCCCTCTCTCTGCTGACATTAGCGGGCGTTGTGCTGCTGCTTAGAGCCGAGCGAGGTCACGTAAGCTTCTCGCCGTAGGTCCTTCGGCTGCCACTTGCGGCTGCAGTTGGGGGAAAAACTCAACTTCTGCTTTGCGATTATTCAGCGGAATCGCGACATTTTTAATGAGGCAGATGTTTTCTGTATTCTCTGGGACACGATAAACTACGTAAAATGACGAGATGCAAATTCGTTTAATCTTAAAATCGTTACACCGCCCTTTTAATGAATTCGCATGCATATTTTTTATCATGTTCCTAACGGACCTTCTGTGGACTTGAGAATCGTCTTTTCCTTAAAATTATGTTACAAATTTATGACGTACGAATTCTGGGCTTTGGCATGCCATTGTCGTGACTTGGAGTGCATATTCAGGAATAGGTATACAACAAATTTCTCATTCCTACCATCTCCAGGACGAAGACAAAAAAAAATATAATAAAAAATAATTTAAGAATTAGAAGGCGCATCTTTGTGAAAATTAGCGCTTGCTTTTATATATGTGCTTTTGATATACCGTGTTTCCTACATATAGCTCTAAAATAAAACGTTTAAGTTAGATGCCCACCTCGCACCTTAATACAAAAACGAACAAAATGAAGAACACAAACCTACGCGCGCAGGAAAGCACGCACACATGCACGAGCACACACAAACACAGTTGCGTGCGCATACATGGGCGCACGGCGGCACACCCGTACACACACACACAAGAATTGCTTTTGAAATCTTCCGTAAACGATATTGAAGCCAACCACATGTAGTTTTGGTTTGGGTTTCTTCTCTTGGGCAGCAACTTCGTGGCGCCACCTATCTCCAGTAATGAATGCTAAGCAAAGTGAATCCATCATTCAGACCAATGGTGCTACATCGTACGGATGGAATCTGTGGCCGGGGACGTTTTGACCGATTTAAAGTGCGGATCTTACCTGCAACGTGTTTTTAGACCCTTCGCTATTTTTCCGGGGAGCTAATAAGTGCGTATCGATCTCTCAACACCTCTCGAGCTTGGGTGTTGTGAGAATTTCATGGAGGCGGCCACTTCTGACTGACTGCCCCTTTTGTTTGCGGTTTTAGACGGTTTCTTCGATCCCACCAGGGGTTTATTCATAATTTTCAACCTGGGGGGGGGGGTCAAAAACTTGGAGGGGGGGGGGGGGTTGTAGGGGGGTGTAGGGGGGTGTAGGGGAGGAGGATGTAGCCTTGTATGAGCTTTGCGCAGGAAAATCTGGGGGGTGTGTGTCAGGCTCAACCTAAGGGGCTGTTGGGGGGGGGGGGGGTCTGTATAAATCACAAGATCCCACACTGGTTTTTTGACGCGGTGGTTGCGATCTAAATTCCTTGTTCGTTATCACAACGGGGCCAGCGTTTGCTATTTCGCTACCGTTGTGAGCTGTTGGAACTGAGGAGGCGGAAAACTGGAGCGCTTTATCGTCAGAGCGTTTTGCTTTAGTAGACCATACTTCAAAGCTACGCTTTGCTAGCGGTCGTTCGTGCCGTCTGAAGCATGGATTGAGCACGCGCCCAGTGGGCCCGCTCTCCGCAGCATAGCGTCGACTAAAACTCGCTATCTTTTCTATTTGTACGCTTTGTCTAAAGGTACGTCGGACGTACCGCGTGGCCGATTTTAAACTTACGTCGGATGGACTTGGACGATTCTTCCGATGGTACGTCGGACGGATTTAACTATCAGGTAGGTCGGACGTATGCGGTATAGATATTACATATCAAGACGGCACCTGGTGCGCGCTGAGGGCTAACGACCTAACCAGGACCCCGATGGGCAAGCCTTGTAGTCACAGCGGGAGCTTGCGGTGTCAGTGCCGCCGCGCACGGGCGCGGCAACCTTAGCCGGGCTATCCGTGTGTATTCATCCCTCCATCAGCTGTCTTCGCGAGTGTAGGTTTAGAATACCGTAAATACGATAAAACATTGAAAAGACAGCAGTGCAGGGCAAAGCCAAAATCGTAATTTGTAATATCGGTGAGACCTAGAAAAACAAAAAAGGGAGGCAGAAAAACATTAAAAAATAAAAAGAAGCAGACGAGACGTTTGTTTTGTTCGAAGTCTAGCGCCTGTTTTCTTACTATATGAAGCTAAAATGACCAGAGCCGGCTTGCTAGAACATCGTTTCATCTGAGACTGGGTGAAAGAAAACAATGCAAAGGCTGGGACGGTCGAGCGTCTTGAGACGCGGTTTGAGTCCCGGTCGGCTCGTGCGCTGGATTTGGGAGTGCTTTCTTTTACCCAGTCCCAGCTGAGGCGTAGTTTCTAGCAAGCAGGCCATCATACGAACTTTGCATGTGATTTAGCAGGTTCGCGTCTATTAAAGCCTCGCCAATGATCTGAAGAGGCCACGGGAGCCTTAGGATTGAATATCTGCCTCTACGCACCGCCGTAATGAGACGGCCGAAATGCATGTGAACGTTGCAGATGTTTTCAAATCAAAATCAAATCAAAGTATATTTGACATCACCAAGTACAAAGTAGTACAAAAAGATGTCTGAAGCACAGACAAAAAGCTACAAGGGTGTGACTTGACTGGGTCTGAGCCACATCTACATACATATAGTAATATTGCAATGTAAAAAAACAAGCAAAAACGAGTTGGCAACAGCACTGGCATAATAAAATACAATAATAAAGAAGTTAAGCAACACCCGCATCACTTACTTCACATTAAACAATTAATGTACACAAAGATATCGATGGCGAAAACTGTATATCTATATAGACAGTATGGAACACGAAACACTTATTTTTAATTTCTAATTTTGCAGCGAATTTAATAGAAACGGTATTGTGTAACATAACGATTGATTTTTGTAAATCGTCCGTGCATGAGAAATGGTCCATGTTTCAACGGGACGTGTGTTATAAATGTTAGTGTTTCTTGTTAATCTAAATAATTGTTCAATGTTGTTGTTATTTTGTTTTTTGCCGGCATGGTACCTCTTAAGCAGTATATCATTACATAAAAAGTGAACCGGACGTACATTTAGACTTTTAAAAAGTGGTTCGGCATGCGCATCGTAAGGAAAACCAGAGATTGCGCGCACGACTTTTTTTCTGCAGTAAATAAAGTGTAGTAATGTGTGACGTGGTTGTGCTTCCCCAAACTAAGTGACAGTAGTTGAGGTCAGAAAGAGACAGGGAATTGTAAATAGGAATTTTGATATTAGTGGGTGGGTAAATACCAACAACGCGACCGAGTTTATTAGCAATTATTCCAGCATGTTTGGTTCAAACTATGTGTTCTTCTAATACAACTCCTAGGCTTTTAGCAGAGGGCACAATATCCACAGTAGAAGTCCCTATCATTAGGTGGTTCTCAATATTGTTTTTCCCATTTTTAATTCTTATAAGTGCAGCCTTTGTTTTGGACTTGTTAACAGCTAGGGACTTCAATAGGGTCCATTGGTTTAATTGATCGAGAACATTATTTGCATGATCTATTAATTGATTAATATTGAATAAATTTAAAAAAAATAACTTAGTGTCGTCGGCATATATAACAAATTGGGAATCATTATCAATATTTATTCTCATTAATATATATATATTAAATAGCAAGGGTCCAAGGATGCGACCCTGGTGTACTCCGGATTGAATCGCTTTAATATCGGACATTTAGTTGTTTATAACAACTTTTTAAAAACGAGACTGAAGATAACCTTTAAACAGATCTAGAAATACTCATCGGAAGCCATAAATATCGACTTTTTTTTAGTAAGGTCATGTGGTTTATTTTGTCCAAAGCCTTTTCATAATCTACACAAACCTCTAGTGTTAGCAGTTTGTGTTCAACAGCATGAATAATCAATTCTTTTTGTGTCAGGAATGCTGACTCGGTTGAACAACCCTTCCTGAAACAAAATTGAAAGTCTGCGATTAAGCTGTTTTTAACGAAAAGCAGTCATTCTATCATTAATTATTTTTCTAGACATTTTGAAAAAAAAACGTGAAGAATTGATATTGTTCTGTAATTTGATAATTCATTTTTTTCACCCCCTTTATGCAAAACGCTCACCTTCGCTAGCTGCATACGTTTTGGAAATACACCGTGTATAAACGAAAGGTTATAAACATGTTCAAGTGCAAGACAAATGAGATCTAGGACGTCCTTAAGTGCAAGGATTTGTAAGTCATCGGCGTCACAGTACTAGTTAGTGTTACGGAATGAAAGAAACACGTGATAAATTTCTTCAGCATTAGTCGGTCCTAAAAACGCACTTTCACGGTTTCTGGCTTTTATGTATTCTGAACTACTTGGATCGTATGTACTGTGATCGAGTGATACAAAAAAGTTATTAAAAGAGTTAGCTAGCGCCGTTCCCGATGTTGTTGGCCATTTAAATGAAACTCTTGAATGCACTGTGGGTGCTGTTGACCACGATTAAGCACTGTCTTCAGTCTTTGCTACGTAATGTCACTTCGTTTTAGTGTGTCCGCATTAAACAAGTTGTGCAGATAATTCCTTATTGCCTTTCTAAGGGAACTAGTCACTTTATTACGAAAAACTCAAAAAGCATGTAGATCATTTGAGTTCCTTGTCTGCGAAAACCGTTCATAAACAGCATATGTTTGTTCTATTAATTTTAACTACTTGGTCAAGGTTTTCTTAACATTTTGTTTCTAGATGTCTTGTGACAAAATAACCTTATATAAACCGACTTGGACAAGGTTAAAAACGTGTCGCAGGCTTCATCAGGAGTAGTTTTACTATAAACTATTTCCTAGCATATGTGGGAGAGTTCATTGCGAAATGCAATTGTAACAGTATGCATTTCTTCAAATGATTTAACTATTGCGTTCTGACTAGTCATGAGAAAGATGGACAAGTGATCGCTGACATCCCTACTGAAAAAACCCATTTGAAATCAAACGGGATCGTACCGGTCCTATACCGGTCCGGTATATTTAGTCCGGACGACCGGGGCTGATGTACCGGGACCGGAATACGTACTCCGGAGGACCGGAGCTGAAGTACCAGGACCGATATACGTAGTCCGGAGTCCGGGTGACGCCATAGCGGGGGCCCGGATAGCCGTACCGGGACCGCCATACGTAGTCCGGTGTCCCGGTGACATTGTATCGGCGGCCCGCATAGTCGTATCGGGACCTCCATACGTAGTCCGGTGTCCCGGTGACATTATATCGGCGGCCCGCATAGTCGTATCGGGACCTCCATACGTAGTCCGGTGTCCCGGTGACATTATATCGGTGGCCCGAATAGTCGTATCGGGACCTCCATACGTAGTCCGGTGTCCCGGTGACGCCATATCGGCGGCCCGTATAGTCGTACCGGGACCGCCATAGGCAGTCCGGAGTCCCGGATACGGCCTATCGGCGGCCCGGATAGTTGTACCGGGACCGCCAGATGTCGTACGTAGTACAGGTTACGCCATAGCGGCCGCCCGGACGGTCGCACCGGGACCGCCATGTTTACCACGGTCGCGGCAATCACCCTCCGCAACTGCCGTGTACTCGTATATGATGGAGGCAGTCCCGACCTTTCATTGATTTTTTTTCCCGTTGTCTCAGCAGCAGGGTTCTCCCCACGGCTCCGATTGGCCGCCCACCGCTCGAATTTTTTTTTTTTTTCATGCCGCGGGATGACTGTGCGATTTTGTTTGCGCACATGGCTGCAGGCCGTCACCGTCGTACTCAGCAGGTCCGCGCACCGCCACGTCCCCTCCCCCCCCCCCCCGGGCAATGTCCACCCCTCAGAAATTCCTGGGGAGAACCCTGCTCAGCAGTGAAAAGAAGAAAAAAGGCTGTCTTGACACTATATATCGAATGTTTCATGAGAAAAAGTATTTCTCTTTTTTTAGGTCATTTAGTGTTTACTTGGACAGTGATTTTATGAGGATCTCTGAATGATAATTTTATAAGAAAATTAAATGAAAGCAATCCAAGGAGCAATGTTGACACAAACGTTTATTTAAATAAAACACAAATATCACTGGCAGTGTGGCTGCTACAGATCATAAAATTGCTTAATACAAGGCAGAGATGTAAAAATATACTCGCTGTCATAATCAGTGACTATGAAAGACAAATGAGGTCAGTAACAAGGCACAGGCTTGTGATATACCAAATAAAAAAGAACACACGATTGTCTCCATGCTCTTCTCATGCACTGTATTAGGTCAGTTCACACATCGCATCATCGTGGCAGCATTGGGATATGAACCCACACCCTCGAAAAAACCAGTGCCTAAAACTCTTTCAATCAATAAAAAATATAAAAAAACAGATCAAGAATAAAAAATATAAAAAAAACATATCTTTTTTTGTTGGACGGGCGAAACTATCGGTAGCTATTGACTATTTTAAATTCTTCGCACTGAAGCAGCTTTACAAGACGACAATAAAAGACAACATCAGAGCACTTAGCGAATTTTTTGCGTGATTTGAAATTCCTGAAGTGATTTGTTCCAAAAATGGGGCCCAGTTCGGATTGAGTGAATTCAAGAGGTTTACACAGGAGTAGGAGTGCTACACATAACTTCAAATTCCTACTACCCTCAAAGCAACGGTGAAACAGAGAGAGTAAGCAGTCCAATCCACAAAGAACCTGCTCAAGAAGTCAAAAGATACAGCATTGCACAATCTCTTCTGGCTCACAAGACTGCACTGCAGCAGGAGGGCAGAACTTGTTAAAAAGGACACAAAGTTGTCTCCATGCTCGTTTTATGCACTGTCTTACATCAGCTCATAGTATGTGATGCCCACTATGTCCAAATGAGAAATTTAAAATCTACAAATTAACACACACTGCAAATAAAAATGTCAAATACAAATGTACACTAAAACACTATACAAATACAAACATGTCAACCATCAATGCACATTACATACAGTTACTGCATTCTCAATGGAAAAAAACAAAAACTTGTTCAAAATTTTAAAGTTAGTTCAAAATGTTTTTTTTTTGTCACTAGCTTGCTTTTTTTTAGATTACTGCCCTCCTTGCAAAATATCTTTCGCAAAATTATCCATGCCGCAGTGATTTTCTTAAATAAAACAAATGGCACTTTGCACCTGCGCTGCTAAATTTTTTTGTTGCGATTTACTTTGAATCTTCAATGCAAACAAGGCAAGCCCACAGAGCACGTGTAAACATGTTCTTCACATGCTCCATGATGCCTTCGTAATTAAGCAAAGTATATTCAGTGAATGATGAGCCACTGAGGCGGTTCTGCGGTAATGTGGCGCCTTAAGAGGCTCAATCACGTTCCACATTGTTGGGCATGTTACAAATATAGGCAGTATCTTCAGAGACAAAATTGATAAACAGGCACACACAGGCAACATCCTCAATGTCGATGGCAATTAATGTTGTCTGCCGAGACACAAAACATTCTCTGATGTGCCTGGGAAGTTGCACATCAGCATCCACCTCTACGATCCTTTTGCACAACAAAACACATTTTGCCTGACTGTCAGTGTTCACTTGTAAGATTCGCATTATTTTAAAATGCTCACCTGCTTTCGTCATGATAACACTAGAGTCATTTTTCTTGGCTCTTGAATACTGTTCGCTGTTATATACCGTCTTGTCTAGCACAAAACGCTTGAACTCAAGAACGGAAGCAGGTAGCGGGATGCCTGCCACTTCGAGTGAAGCCTCCTCCTCTGTTGTCAGCCTTCCCACAGGTGTGGGAGACCCCAGCATGCAAGCACCATCTGAATACCAATAGTTTTCTAACCTTTTAAAGCCAAGCATGTCGTGACAAAGCTTTTTGGTAGCCTCATGTAGCGGAACGCAAGAGAGGACCTGTTGGAGTTCCTGCAGAACAACAACTCTTTCAACGATTTGCATCGGCACCCCTTTAGCGGCTGTTACGGATTTCATAATTCGTCCGTTGCCACTTTCAAATACAAATGCCGAGTGGGCCCACAGAGGCCCCAACTGCTTAGCTGCTTTGTGAAGATGGAGCAGCTGGTGGACGTTGTATGTCATGCAAGACCCTTTCTTGTAGAGACGCTCCACCCGTGCGACAAACTTCTGTAGAAGCTGACCTGAAAATATACACATATCTGTGAGGAGCCATACCGGCGCAAACAACAATAGAAGAGCAGTTCAACATGACACCACCTGTCAAGACACATTGGCATCGTGCCGTTGTATCGGTTTTCAGTGCTTTTTATACCCCATACTACCGATACTAAAAAACGGTGTCAAAATAGACTATATACGCACGAAGATAGCTGCTGACAATGTTTCTGTCGCCATTTTCGCAGGGCACCGCGTCCCGGTGTCCTGTGAAAACGGTGACAGCGGGAGTGTATGCATGTGCAGAAGCTTACTGGAAAAAGGTCTATTGGAGAATGTTTGCCTAACTCGAGTGGCTCCAACTTTGTTTGTGATTACATTAACTGCTCAATGACTTCCTGCACTTCTGAGCTCAAACAAAGGTGCACACAGGCTAGGTTTTTCCTTTTGCAAAACAAAACCGTCGTCATACTTAAAAAAAAAAACATCTTCCCCGAAGTTTAGTAAACCCGAGACCAAGGACAAAGGGGACAACACGCACAAAGATATTTGTGTACATTGTCCCTTGTTGTCCTCCATCTCGGGTCTACCAAAATGTTAAAAGTAAACCGGGTTGCCTGTTCCTTTTCTGTTATTGCTAAACTTCTCCAAGTCGCAGCATGTAGCTGCAAGCGATTCACAAGCGACTACAAACTGACATGCTGAGTGTCTTTGAGTGCCTTGAGGGCCGCGGTCCCTAAAGGCAGCTGACAGGAAAAAAAGAATCACTTGAGTAGAAATGAAGGAATGACGAAGAGAGGTGGAATTGTGATACCTTCAGTATACACGAACTCAACTCTCCTACGTCACGCCGCGGTGGTGGCGCGTCGATCGCACTTCCGGTCTAGGGTGGTGGGCAGAAGTCGCCGTGCGAGACATGCATTCTTGTGTTCTCTCGGAAGAAACCAGACAAAAAACCTGCCTTCTCGTCAAAATGCTGCGACGGGGCTGTACCAAGAGAGCCTGGAAAGGTTTGAAGATCAGTTTTCATGTGTTTCTGCCCCCTCCGTTCGTCCGAGAACGTGGATTGTAGCCGTGAAAAGGGCAAAGCAGACGCTGTCGAACTACGATTGCTTGTGCGGGCAACACTTCGTGGTCGCCAGATGTATTTGTTTTGTTCCAACATGAACGAGAGAAAACCGCCACGTTGTCCGGACCACCCACGGGTTCAGTGCGTCTTCAAATTCACACGGCCGCCTGATCGTTCGAACTTTCGTCTGCTCTTTCAAACTTGTCTGCTTTTTGTCGTCTGCTCGTTCAAACAAAAGCGGCTTGTAGACCAAACTTTGACCCGGTGATTGCAATAAGAAGTAATTGCAGGCCTCAAAAGACTTAAGTAGGCTCGGTGTAAACAGTAGATACAAGATGTTGATCATTGGTACCAGTGGCCATCACCGACTTGTTACGCCTGGTCTGTTCCCGCTTCCGATTTTCAGTATCGACGTCGATCATCGCCGCTACCTTCTACACTTCTTCAGCACGAGCGACGTCGCCACCGAAAATAGCTAGAAGAATCTCATCATGGTTTTGACGTCCATTCTGCGGCGTTCATGCGAATGAATCGCTGCACGTCAAATTATTTACGCAACGTTTAGCGGCGTAACGAGCCTCAATAATTTCGCTCAGGCGATTGAAGTGGTAAGACATTGCTATGAGGATGTAGAATCGACAATTCCAACGCGAAAAAGAGTATGCAGACTCACACAGACGCCGACAACGTGACATTCCAATGGTTTGTTGACGCGGGACGCGGTGCCTGCCCGCACTCCAATGCGCATGCGTTCGAACTGTCGTCTGCTCTTTCAAACTTGTCAAACGACAGCGGCCCGTAAACCAAACGTTGACCCGGTAATTGCTATAAGAACCAAGTGCAGACCTCAAAACACTTTTGAAGGTTGGTTGGGGTAAGAAGGCTAAGCGTAAACAGTAGATAGAAAAAGATGTTGATCATTGTTACCAGCGGCCGTCACCGACTTGTAATGCCCGATTCTACTCTGTGGTTTTCAGTACCGTCGTCCACCTCCTCAGCTACGGTCCAAGCTTTTGCAGCCCGAACGACGTCGCGGCTGAAGATAGCGAGCAGAATCTCACCGTGGGAGTCGGGCTTTAGCGCCCATTCTACGGCGTCCACGTGAAATGAATCGCCGCACGTCACATATTATTCACGCAAAGTTTTGCCTCGTTAATTTTGCTGAAGCCGCTCAAGTAGTCAGACATTGTTAGGAGGACGTAGAATCAACAATTCCAATGCGAAAAAGAGCACGGGGGCTCCCACCGACGCCGACAACAACGCAATTCAATGGCTTGTTTATGGGCGACGGCGGGCTTCTTGCCCACCGTCCACTGCGCATGCGCGGCGCCGGTGGCGTCCGCTAGAGGCGCTCCGGTTTGTTTGTAAACATGAGTTGGTGTATAGAGAGACCTCCGAAACGGTAGTGCTTCGGGAATTGTTCAACAAAAGCCGTGGTCTATGGTTTGCTTGCAGACTATAAAATCATGGAAGTGATTAGGCCTAAGAAGTGTTACATCTTTTTCAGTTCGAAGCGATCAGAAAAACCAGCATTCCCCAAAGTACAGTGCTTCTTCAACGAGGAGAATACCTATAGTGCCTATTTTGCAATTTGCAGAGAATGTTAACTGAGGTGACAAAGTCAAACACTTTCTGTCTAAGTGAGTAAAGAAGCTCAAAGTTTGAGCAGGTGTTTTTAATTCAAAATTTGATTATTTCAAAGCATTTTTCTGTCCCTGTGAGCTTTATATTACTGGGAGTCCACAGTAATTGAATTTTAGAAAACAGAAACTTCGTACCAGCATGGTCAAGTTGTCCTGGAGTGAACTCCTGCAACAGGAGGATGTAGACCGCTTCCACTAGGCAGCGGAGATGTTTCCAGTAGCGTTGATCCAATATCCCCAAGGTGCACGGTAGGCAGTAAAACAGCAGCCACTGCCTCCACTCGCTTGCCTTCCAAAAGCTCCTGTCGCCGACAGGCCGAGGAAGGCGAGTTACGCAGTGCGGGGGCCGGATACTCAGCAGCCGCTTGTTTACTGTGGCCACCACAGAGGGACTACCTGCAAGAAAAGTGCAATGTTAATAAAGCAGAAGACCAGGAACAAATTCAGTCCTATGCATTAGTGTCGCAAAGGTTTTGATTACAACTGCCTTCTCAATCTATCTTTTATTGTAGTCACCTCATCTGGTCTGGCCATCATTAACAAGATAGAAAAATCAATGACCTCGACGCAGAACAGACACTTTGGCATCGGGTCCCCTTGCTTCTTTATAATATGCTTCATCAGGAAAAACCTTGTTTATTTAAATTCCGATGGTAGAAACGAGCCCCACACCGTCCTGTAGCTGGTCATTATTTGCCCCTTTCACAACTGTTGCATAATGTTGCCTAAACATTTTTGAAGTTGGATTTTTCAGTTGAAATATCCATGTCTCAAAATGTGGATTGTTGAAATGGACAACTAGAGCAGATGTGCTTCAAAGATGCAGAAAACATCACAAGGTTCCCATTCTCACTGTTTTTAGGAACCTATGTCTAGTGCAAAAGGAAAGGCGCCAGATGCTGTAGTCAGCAAAATGTCAGTAGCCCTCAAGGCACCCAAATTTAGACTGGTGAAGAGTGTGTTCAAATATTGCACTAAATCACTCTAAGCCCGTCCTATGGCTATGCCCTGATAACAACTGCCTCTAAAGCAGTTGTTAGAACTTCCCTAGAGAGTAATGCGCACTGTATGGTCATTTTCTGACGGCACAGCTTCATTGGGCAGGACAATTATATAGCAAACAAGAAACAGACAAGCCTAAGAGAGGAGCTCTGACACCCACCGCTAGGTCACCAATGCTGAAAATATGACCCCTTCGCGATTTTGTTGACTACAGAAAAATATCAAGCTCGTGCCCAACGAGGTGAGGGGCTTAGAGCGATAAACTGGTATCTTGTTCACCAAGCAAAAAAGACCCCCACTTGGCTGCCACCATCTTGCACAATTTTGACCACTATGCTCCGTTTCACCTTATGTTGTACCGCAGCGAAGGCTAGAAGAGCGAGCTCATAGCGTTGGCAGCTGCCCTTGGTGCACGAGAGCTTCTACCGACGAGATGTGCCCTAGAGCAAGGAGCTCGCACTGGTAGCCTTTCCTGCGGTACAACACAAGGTGAAACAGGGTATAGACACGTGACCATACCAAATCCTGAGGCTTCGACGCAAAACTGAGCCGAGATTTGTATTGCGATCACTGTAAAAAAAAACATGATAAACTTCAATTTTCAATACTGTTAACCCGAGAGCTCAGGGCCTAGCTTCGACGAAATCCCAAAATGGAGCATCGCGGCTAACGGCATAACGGACACGAAGCTGCCCGAGGTTTTGTCGTAAAAGAACATTTTTTACTTAAAACAAATGAAACATGACTTATCTCGTCGGTGCTGTTATTAAGGATCAATAAGCAATTATTTTTGCAAGCTGTAATTCGTTAAATTCTAGTTATAAAACTATAAGGTCATGTGTCTAGTGGTCAAAAATATGCAACTTGGCAGCGGCCAATTCGGGATCACCCCCCCCCCCCCCTTTCAGCTGCCAGTTTATCGCTCTAAGGCCCTCTACCTTGTTGTTGTGTACATATGCCTGTCTGCATACATGGTTGATTAGGAACATATTTTTGACCAAGTCACTTGACATCCAGCTACAAATCTCCAAGCGCATTTATAATAAGCTTGAGGCAGCTCATCTGCACTGTTATCATTGTATCAGTATTCACTGCAAGTGTATGTTGACAGTTTACCGATATAGTAGTTCTTCCGGCAGTTGGTCGAGCTGAACAGGTACTCCATGAACTGCCGGATGACACCCAACAGCACTCAGTGCATGTAGTCAACAGAGAAACCCCAAACCAGGTTGAAGTGGGGAAGGTCGGTGAGGGGGGAAGGTCCCTTGAATCCGTTGACAGATGCACCGGACAGCAAGGCGAGCTGCATGTCTCTGCGCACCCCTTCCGGGGTCCTCTCTTCATCAGGTGTTTTGCCGCGATAGCGCAGGCTTCCTAGAAATGCAAAACAATATTAGCAGGTCCCAGCTTTGAAATTACCAACAAATAAGAGCAACCAGTGCACTCAATCGTAGCTATAATGTTTTATGGTGAATTCCGCTCGCAGATCTCGAGCGCTCCAAAAGCGCTCCATTTGGAGCGCGCATATTTCGCTCGCAGATCTGGCTCGAGTTGGTCATCGTCCGCTCGTAGATCTCTGGCAGCGCCCGCTCCACCGAACCCCGCCGAACTTGCTCTGCGGGATTTCACAGATCTTTACGGAAGTTGACAGAGCGGCCCACTGATTTCCTTCTAAATCGGCAGTGCGCATGCGCGGCGAGGTTGGAGAGGTCGGCGGGCCGGTTGAACCACGGTCGGGTCGTCGAGTTGGATCTGTTCGGGTGCGTCGGTTGTTTACGCGGGATTGTGATGGCTCGAACGCTTCTACCTCGCGTAGATCAGGGATACAAAGCCAGGACTGTGGAGCGTGGTAAATCGTAAGCGCTGACATCTGTGATGGTGAGAGGAAGAACGAGAAAAAGAACGACAGAAAAGCCGGAGGCAGACGCAAGGTTAGGCCTGTTCATTCTGCAGCCAATGATTGTTTACCTTTTTACACTGCATTCCGACGGCGCTTTCCCGAGCAATAAAGCAAGAAGAGATTAGGCAACGACCGTGCAAGTGATGGTTTGTTACCTCTGTGTTTATTAAAGTCGTACCAGAAATCTGAACTCCACCGCTGGCAATCGCTGTCCGTGCCCTGCCGCCTCGAGGCGGCCGAAAGGTATGTGATAGTGCCGAACGCGGACGTCTTCGTTATTTGTGACATGGGCGCCGTGGTACATATAATTTCGCACAGCCTATGTCGTGTGTTATTTCTGCAGCGAAGCAGTGACAGTCGTCACTGGTCGTCGGAAAGATCAGTCGGCTGAGGCGTTGGTGGGCTTGTCAAGTTCGAGCAGCGGCCATTTTGAACGGCGGAGGGGGAAGCGGTGGGGAGGGGTGTTGGGGAGGTCACTCAAAAAATGCACGTTTATATTCCCCTCGTCGATTCGGAGCGGGTCCCACATAGCGGAATTTTGCCTCCCTCGCGGATTTTGGAAAGCGCTCCGGATCTACGAGTGGAATTCACCATTAGGTAGTTTAGAGCATACACAATTACCGTAGCTTCAACATGATTCAAGATTGTATTACTTGCTTTAAGAAACTTGTCTCAATTGCCTGCAGATGTCGGCAACAAACCTTAAAGGGGCCCTCAATGACTTTTTTACTGGTTTTTAATTTGCACCGAACCTGAGCGCACTGAACGTAGTAACTTAATAAAACTTTTCTCAAATTTCGCTTTATTTTAAAAGTTATAGGCAAACTATAATTACAAAAACAAGCAAAAAATAACCTCCTTCATGACGTCGTAGGTCCTGGCATGAGTGGCCGTGAACTAGAGGAAGGGTAGTGGGCTCATCGACCGTTCACGGCTGCCGCACTCCGTGTCGACGGCTCGAGAGGGCACCACTAAAGCATGTTTTGGATAGGCTTTATGAAGCGGGCAGCCAGGGCGGCTCGCATTGCATTTGCTGCGCGATTAAAGACTAATTCGGCATAACACTTCATTGGCCACAAACGACAGCAAACACGGGGTAAAGATCAGTTCAGAACGGGAGCCACTTCGCGCTGCCATACCGCCAAATGGCCAAATCGCCAACCAAGCCCAGGCCGAAGGCCTTCGGAACGCTCGGAAGCGGTCGGATGCTCGAGCTGGTTGACGATCGCAGCGCCGCCGCGTACACCCGGGATTTTTCTACGCTCGCCGTTTGTCGGGGCCTCATCCCACTAGCTCTGACCAGTAGTAAGCCCAGGCTCTGACCAGTAGTAAGCCCAGGACCAAAGACGTCACATTTCGCGCGCTTTCGGCAACGTGGGTCGCCCTCGTAGGCAGAGGAGGTTTCCGCGTCGTCCGGTTAAAATATGACGCACTGATATTTAGTTACTCTCTTCATGCCCGCTGGCTTTCCCGAACCCCAAGAGACGTGGAAACCGCAAAAAAGGCAGACGCTTAAATATGATTGCAGGGCCCCTTTAATGAAAAGAGGAAAAACCTTCCTGACGTTACTACTTTGCATCCCACTTCAAGGAAAATTTAGTGCTTCCCTGAAGCGGTTAAGTTATTCTTGCATTTGAAAGGTGGTTTATTTGTAGCAGTTAAGTTACTCTAGCATTTGAAAGGTGGTTTATTTGTGACCATTTTCATTTGACATGTTGTCAGGGTCCAAAGTACTTGCTGCTTTTTACCTGGCCTTGTGATCTCACACCAGAGTATGAAATAAGTCACTTGTGTTGTTTAACTCTGTGGAACTGTTTTAACAAGAGTGAAAAAAGGCTTGCTGACAGACACAAAGTGACTACAGTAAGTCCAAAGTCCTTACCCTCCAGGTGCTCTCCACTTGCCAAGCACCAGGAGCACCCGAAGTACCCATTGTACTGCACGTGGTGTCGGACCTCGGCCCGTGCAGGTGCGTCGACGCAGCAGCAGAGGGCGTGGACCTTAGACGACAAGACGGTGGAGTCGTGTTCCCAAGTCAGCGAGCCCAGTGACGTCACTTCCTCGACAAACTTGGTCATGAACAGGCTCATGTCCGGGTGGCTTGAGCCGAACCACAGTCCTCCCAAGACACAGTGGTTGAACCGCTCACTCGGTGGAAGTTCATTAACAATAAACTGAACTGGCCACACCGACGCTCTCGAGGACTTGTACAATGGGCTGCCGTCCGTGTTGAAAGTAATTGTGAGGTCAGTCCATTCATGTAGACCACTCTGCTGAAGGTGTCTGTAGCCTGCTGCACTTGTAATGTCTTGAATGACATCTGAAGGTGCCTGAGCTTCTTCTCTGAGCTTCACTAAATTCTCATGAAGCACCTGCTTCGTCTGACTGATGATATGTCTCATTTGGTCGTGCAAATTCATTGTAATGAAAAAGCAGCCATCACTTTTGGCCTGGGCAAGCTAGAATGTCATGGCACATTTCGAGCACACTTTCCTGGCTTCACTCTCGCTGGCATCATCAATGGAGGATCCACACCCTCTACAGTAATAGTGGTATCTGACCACATTTTCAGTCTTAGCTGCCCAGAGCTTCCTAAAAAAGGTATTTTCTGCGTGGTAGAACATCACTTCCAGCACCAAACAGTCTGTTTACTAGGTGCAGTAATTTGTCTAGCGCAGTCCAGGGCATGGTTTCTGAAGTCAAGAAGGCCATGATGAGGGCCACAGCCTCTGCTTTTGTTGTCGTCGAGTGTGGCAAGGTGCTCTTCCCATACTCAGCAAAGCTGTCCGCGAGACACCGAGGTTCATCGTACACGGGCGCATCCAACACACTGTCAGAAGCGTGACTGTCGTGATCAAGTCTCGTATCGATGCTGTCACCCTGACCAACGGGATTGCCATACTCATCTTCAACAACCATGCCGCCCTCTCCATCAAATGTTTCTTCGAGGAAACCGTCCGTTTCGGCTTGGTCACTCTGTACTCCATCATTTGTGGGCTGGTCGTACCTTGACGTAGATGGCGAAGGTTCGTTCACACTAGTGCCGTGGCGACTATGGCTGGTATCGGCGCACTCGGCAATCCGGGCAGAATTACGGTTGTACGTCGTACGCGGCAGTTGAGACGGCTCACCACTTTCCAAATATTTTTTCCTCCGTTTGTTCGGGGTGGCCATGGTATTCATTTGGCCTACACAAGGTAACTCAAAGCATACGAAAGGCGTTGGGCCATATGCACACTTTTCCCACGTGTGGAACGGTTGAACCCAGTGGGTGAAACACTCTCCTTACTACAGACAACATAGAGTTTATATATACTAAAGCTTGGCACCTATCGTTCGAAGCGCCCTGCCTTTTGCACATTGCGGCTATATTTTAAACTACTAGTGCGGAGACTCGCCGCAGCGCGCAAGAAGGTTGGCATTCGCAGAGCTCTGGGCATTCGAGCGAGAGATGAGTAGGCCCACTTTCCGTTGGTGCCGTTGGTAGTTCGCCAACTGTGTCGATCATGCAAGGAGGCGAAACTGGATTTAATTGGATTAGGGAATAATTTATGTCTTATTATTTTTTTGTTTAATGTACTATACCTGAATTATAAAAACTAAATAGCTATTTAAACTTGGACTTAAATCTTAGTGAATAAAGAAATGTTTAAGGAAACTTTTCTTTTATTGTTTTTATTTTCGATATGTATGCTTTATTAGGTGAGCAGTACAGATTGGGGACGGCGTTCAATGAAATGTCGGGTCCTAGCTGTAGTGTGTGTGTAAATATTGCTTTAATTATGAATTTAAATAAATAAATAAATAGTGAGCTGTAAGGGCGTTTGCGAGAAAACCGAACAGGGAGCTCGAACTCCGCCCAAACGCGCTAGCTGTTCGAGTAGGATTCGCAAGTTTTAGAGCATGGCGTTACGTAGATCAAAGGATAAAGAAAACGAAAGTTCCTTATGGAAGTAGTAATTGTAATAGTAATCTTTATTGGCTCAGGAGAGCCGTGGCACCGTGGGAAGGCGACAGCCCGTGCCATGGAGGTCCGCGGTGCCACGTCTAGTGATGATGATTATGAGATGATATGTACAATGGGGAGGACCGGGAGGACGACGATAATGCTGAAATGGAGCCCGCGGGCGAGGGTGCGGGCCGATGTTGCTGGTGATGAGGGCCCGGTCAAGCCCGGTCGGCCCAGTGCACTTCAGTGGGCTGCTCGCCGGGCCGGTCCTCCGTTCAGCTGGCAGAGGCGTCTTGACTTTGAAATTGAACTGCGGATCCCCGGTTAATTTCAATGAGAACGTGCAGGAAATACATTCTTGCTTATTCTTTCGTGGTGATAAGTAGGTTCACCGAAAGAAACATTACCTCAAATTAGGCTTAAGTGGACGTCGACTCACAGAAAAATTCGGTTTTCTGTATTATATTTTTATTCAGGCAACGTCGTGTTCTCAAACATTGCGTCCTGCTCGAACCAGCAGGGCTACGTTCCGGCGGATTGAGCTACCTGCGACGTCTAGTTTATTTTTGTGGTGCGAAAAACAGTTCGGTTTTCTCGCAAAAGCCATTAACTCAGGTACGGCCACTGGGTAGGGACGACTGGTACGCCTGCATTGTGACTGCTAGCTTTCGGTGCTTGCGCAGTAGGGTAAACTGGAAGCAGCCAGCGTTTGCCCGCTTATGTAACATAGGGACGGGAATGCAGACTGACCGAAATCCGGTCTCAGGTTTGATCAGAACTCTAGATGCAGTGACCGGCGATTGGAACTAGCTGGAGCAATGGCTTTCTGCAAAATTGCCGTGTGAGAAGCGCCAAGTGCGTTGGAAGCTTCTCTTTGACTGCCAGATTCCCTCCATGTTGTGTATGTTTTCTGGTTTAGCATATGTTGGGGCATACCATGCGGGATTCTGTCTCGTTTAATTTCTAGCGCGCATGGCATAAACGCAAGAAAGAAGCTGGCACTTTCAGCAGGCCTTGATATCAGCATCACCATGCATTGTGGCTTTTCGTATCATAAGAGTAAAGCGAATGATGCATACAAGCACTTGGGAAAACCTTCTAATTGTGCTTTCGGGCAAAGGCGCCTCCGGTTAACAGAGGTTATTGACAGGTTAATCAGATACGGGCCTCACAAGCTTGTTGTACGGGCTGTATATGCCTTTCTGTACGTGCGTGCGTTTCGCACGCTAAACCTACCTGACTGTTTTCGGCGTCTTCCTGAGTAGCGTGTATCGTACTGGTGGGAGCAAAATGACAAATTATTTTATTCTAACACACTAAATCCACAAATGGACACAGGCACCCCACGAGGTTGCACGCGTGGGCACGTTTTGCCAACATGTGCTTCCTTTTCGTGTTTTTGACCTCTTAGGCCTTATTCCCTTAGGCCGGGCGCGCTCTATCCGATCTGTAAGGTCCAAGCAAACGTTCGGAACACGTGCAGCGCAAACTCCCGCTGCCTGGGTCGTTCCTTCGATCAATCTCAGTCTTCGCGTGTCTCGATCTCGATGAACACCGTACCGGCGTGTGTTCGGCTTATCAAGCGGTCTTGGGTAGTACCGCGTGGACGTACTGCGCAGAGCATTTGACGAAATGCCATTTTAAAGCAGACGGCTGCCTAAGCACGCAAACAACCAAGTTGACGGACTGAGCTAGAAAAGAAAAAACGTGGAAGCTTTCGAAAAAGTAAATTCATGTTATGCCATTCTCATTTCTGCACCGCTCTTTTTGTTCATCAGGATATAATTTATCTCTAAAGATTTAGGTAGGAGGATAGAATATTGGTGGAAAGGTCCCAGTGTACAAAGATTTTTTTTTTTTTTGGTATGTATGTATGTGTGTATGTGTGTGTAGCGGGTACAGTGAGCCTCTATGGTATGGGCAATTGCCTTTTCACTGTCACCCGGGTTTTAGAAACCGAATAAAGCATCATTAAAAGGTCTAAGGAGAAAGCAATAAGCTAGAACACTAAATGTTGTTGGGTACTGAACAAAAGCAATAAAATTAAAAAAAAGGCGAAATATTCTAGGTAAGACCGCTAGGTGACGCAAGCTACCACCCACTACGGAGAATTTATTTAGTATTGTCTATTCATTCAAGCCAAGCGGCCAAGCCCCCTCCCCCGCGCAGCGCTGCCCCGCGCCATCCAATGCGTCTTCGTTATCGTTCGTGGTGCGTGTTGTCGTTGCGTTGTTGTCGTTGTGCCCGTACACGTGTTGACTCCGCTACTCCGCCACGCTGCTTTGCTGCACACCGGTCGTCGGGATGTATGCGTACGTTGCGTTTGTTGATGGTGGCAAGGCTGTCGTCAGCACAAAGCTGATAAAAAAGTTTTCGCCTAAAAACACAAACGATTTTAACCCGGATGTGCTTAGAAACGTGTATTGGAAATCCAGCGCCGACGACGAAGGGTATTACAAGGCCAATGTGCAGCTGCTTTCTGGTAAGTTTTTTTTGTTTCACTGCACTACTCGTGCAGACTCAAGATTTGCAATCTCAGTGTATGAAACTTACCACTTGTTTACCACGGCTCATATACAAAATGGCGGCGCCCATCAGATACATACGCATTTGCAGTACACGCATGTGAAAGCACTGCCCAAGCTAGTGCACGAGCGGCATGGCACGTGATGTTGGGTCTCCGGCTGTCGCGCCCCAGGCTTGACAGGCTTTCTTTCATGTCTGTGTCGGCGCGCGGATAATCTCTATACATGTTTGCAAGTACGGCATCCGGGCGCCGGGGACCTTCTTGCTATCCGGGGTGTATACGCTGAAGGCACGACCAACAGCTGATCGGCTCGAATTTCGTGCCGTACAGCCATAGGGTTTGTGCAGCAAGGTTACAAACCTGAACATAGGGGGGTGACACAAGGCTTCTCACATGCTTGCTTTGGTTGTCACACCCTGCTTGTCTACTGAATCGGTTCTTGAACTTTCTCTTGCTATTGCTGCAAAACCCCTAACTATTTTTGTGGTCAGTCGCCGAAACCCATTGATTACTTTATTAAAGATACGCACAGGGGCACTTTCTTGCTTGGTTTCTAACTTATTTATGTAATAAAAACTAAAATGCAGGTAAAATGTAAGAAACACGGGCACTGTATACAAAACCAAATGGGTAAAGAATCGATTGCAATATTCGAAGCATAGACATCTGCAAATATGTCTTAATGTTTTAGGAAATTAACAGTGCATTCAACTGCTTTATTTTGTTTTTATACTTTTTCTGTGTTCACTGCCCTCTGCCATGTGGCAGGTACCCTGAAGACAAATAAATAGACACTATTTGTGTTCTTCCTAAGTGATGCGACGGAATTCAACACTGGCCCCATATCCTTAATGCGAGGATTGTTTTTAATTTAGTAATGTAAGGGTCGATTAAAGAAATGCGAAATTGTGTATGTCTGTCTGAGTGTTGGTCAATCCTGTTCTCTGTTATTAGGGAGATTTAGTAAACCATTTTTCCGCTCCGGTGATGATTCCCAATAACGGAATGATGCACTTGCAAAGGCGCCGGAGGGGTAGCATGTATTGTTATAAGGGTTATTGGAATGGTCTACTAAAACTATATGGGGTCTAGTCACCTGCCGCTCGCAAGTGGCGCACTCTGTGCATGCCGCCATCTGTGTCCGTGCCAATCGCGATACTGCTCTTGCGTCGGCCGCAGTACGCAGCGGTTGGTAATTTTTCGGGCGGCCGTGTGGTTTTTCGGCAACTGCAATAGGATGATTTCTACTCAGCTGCCACACCAGGAAGCAGTGCAAGCTGCAGAAAACAAATATCAATGTCAATGACTCCCTGTTGTTGAAAATGGCAAAGATCCCGAGAGTGCACACCCACGAATCCGACAAAAGGCAGGCTCTTTCCACGGGTAAACGATTGGTTTTTGATTGTGAACATGAAAGACCTTGACACCCACCTTGACAGGCACAGGGTAGGCTCACGGAACTTTGTTTCAGCTAAGTGCGGGCGCATTTTGCCGTTGCCCAACTTCGTCTTGATTTGCTTGTCGCGTCAGCAAGCTAGGCATACACGCGACCGAAGTTTAGTGACACTTACCACGAGATGCAACATGCATTTTTTTATCTCTCTAGTGGCAGCAAGTCGGCATTGACAGAAATTTTTTTTTTGTGGGCAAACACTGCCATACAGTCCTTCACATCCCAGAAAACTGATTGCCATTTGTGGGTCCAACAGCTTCCGTGGAGCAGACGACATGCAGCAACCATTGCATGCCGTCTGCATCGGTTCTCTTTTGAGCGATTCGTTGCGTCATACAGGTGCCACAGCAAGCCTCTTTGATTGCTGTAACCCAACTGGGAGCCTGATCAGCATCTTGGGTACTCATGCACGCTTGACACGCCCAACCCTCTTATCTGTTATCGGTAGACTCCACAGAGGCCAAGGCGTGTAATGTTTGTTGAAATTTCCGCGCAAGCCGGGGGACTCGCAAACAGCGTCTAAAGCCTTCCCAGATTGATGAAGGATGAAGACTGTGTGCCCCCGGTTGTAAATTTCTGTCAATTTTGTTGTGCCGTGGCTACAGAGGTAGAAACACTCACAATCGCGTCCCTTGAGAAGTGTCACTGAACTTAGGCCGCGAGTAGGTTTCGTTCGCTGGCGGACAATGTTCGGTAACGGCAAAGTGCACCCACATTTGCCTGAAATGAAGTGCCAATTTTGGGTGCAGAGGCCTTTCTAGTTAGCAATCGAAAGCCATTTGCGTTCTCTCCCCGTGGAGAGCGACCTCGTCTTGTTGCATTCATGGGTATGCGTTCTCGGGAAGTCCATGGCCTTGCTATTCTCTCTGTGCTGCTTGCACTGCGCCCTGATGTGGCAGACGCATGATACCACGCTTGCCGGAAACCGCACGAAACAATAGCAACAGCTGCTTAGTGCGGCCGCTATGAGAGCGGCGACGTGGCTGGCACGGACACAAAGATGGCGACATACTCAGGGAGCATTACTCGCGAGCCGCAGGTTAATATACCCTATTGACACCACACGAACAGGCACAGACAAGACTGACTAAGTGCATTGCCGCCATACGCAGCAGCAAATTCCTGGGCAGGAGGCCATTGTGAGAACTTGAGCTTCAAGGATGCCTAACAATTTCAATCCTGCAAAGCGATCCCCGGATCAGCATGGACCTCTTCCAAGTGTCACTGCGGACACCAGTTTAAACCAGTGGTGTACTGCATTCCTATGCGTATGACAGTAGAAGATTCTTGCTATACTGACAACTGAAAAAGAGCAAACAATGGTCCTCTTCCGCGCGAAGGTCACACTGAGGGGGGGTTCAAGCATTACGCTCGGTGGACTCTGATGACTGAGGGGGGGGGGGGGGGGGGGAGTGGGGGGGGGGGGTGCGCATTCGACACTTATGGGGTGGAATGCTGCTCTTTAGACTAGGCCGACTGCTTTGGGGGCCCGTTTTGCAACCCCGATACGATTGGGTGGAGATTCTGTATTAGTGCCAGAGGAAGTGCTAACAGCCAGTTTGTTCTTGCTTGTGTTGCTTCGATCACAATGTTACGATTTTGCTCGCTTGAAGCTGCTGAAAATAGGAGTGAAACAAATTGTGTTGATGGTCGAGGTTTCACAGGTGTTGCCTGCAATATAATTTTTCAGAACGTAAGTGAGCTGTTGTAATTTTGTCTTACAGAAACGCTGAAGGACCTCCTTGAGGAGATGAGGAGGAAGCATATCCCAGTGCCCCTGATTTTAAATGAGAACTTCGAGGTATGTATGCAGCTTGGTTGCACAGCTTTCTAGCCCAAGTAAGGTGAATTTTAAGCCCTCGCACAGTAATTGTATGTATTCTTGGGTCTTTAAAATCAATAGCCCTTTTGCAAAATCCCGCAAGCGCCCCGGCCCGCGTGCGAGGAATTGTGGGAGAGACTGTCCCTCGCCTGGCCGCTCTGCCTTGAGATCGCATTGCCTTGACGCTTGCCTCCTCTTAATCCTCTGTTTTTCGATTTCATTACCTATTTTTATTTATTTTTATCTATTCCAGTGTATTTTTTATTGCTTCTAAGTGTTTCTATTTTCTTCTGCGCGCAATATTTCTTGTATATATATAGTATTGTGTCTTTATTTTACCTTTTTCGACAGGAGTGCCGACGGACAACACGCCGCTTCGCGCGTCGTTCCCCGGGTGAGTACTACTGTTGCTACTGATTCCTATCGCGCTGTTAGCTGTTCATTTTGGTTCATTTGACCCGCGTGCAGTCGAGAGGAGCCGTTTATAAACACCCGCGCACATGTCATAGGGGTAGGCAGAGCTCTGAATCAACAATCGCGGCGCGAGAGCCCAGTGTGCTGTGATTTGGCCGCCCGCGCTCGCTCCGTTGACTCGCACTGTAGCGTATGCCTTTGAGTACCGCTTACTTGAACAAGATACAGCACGCCGCTTTGTCGCCGCGAACCATTTGTCTGAATGTTTGCGAAGCTGAGGCATATGCAACGCTGCGGCGCCTGACAACTGCGCGCTGCGGCGCGATCCCTTCGCAAACGCCGACGGCTCAATGCCGCGGCTTGAATGCGCCTATGGCATGCCTTCGTAATCTATCTGCTAAGCGGTTGTCAGTTGCCAACGCCGTTTTTCAACTGCAGAGATGTGTTGTCGCAAATCATTTGTTCGAATGCCTGCGAAGCCGTAACACCGTTCGTCATATCCAACGCTTCGGTGCCTGACAACTGCACGCAGCAGCGTGAGCCCTTAGCAAGCGCCGACGGTTCAACGTCGCGACTTTTATGCACCTTTGGCATGCATTCATGATGAGTCTGCTTGGCGGTTGTCAGTTGCTGACATCTTGACTCGAGCATCAGCAGACATCTTGACTCAAGAAATAAAATTATCGAAGGAACTACAAGTTTCAAGATGACTGCCTGGGTGACAGCACATCTCTGCACTTGAAGAAGGGTGTTTGCAACTGACAACCGCTTAGCAGATAGATTAAGAAGGCATACCATAAGCGCATACAAGCCGCAACGTTGGGCCACCGGCGCTTGCGAAGGGCTCGCGCCGCTGCGCGCAGTTTGTCAGGCACCGCACGTTGGATATGACGAACAGTGTTACGGCTTCGCTGGCATTCGGACAAATGATTCGCGGCAACACATCTCTGCACTGGAAGAAGGGCGTTGGCAACTGACAGCCGCTTAGCAGATAGATTACGAAGGCATGCCATAGGCGCATTCAAGCCGCGACATTGAGCCGTCGGCGTTTGCGAAGGGATCGCGCCGCAGCGCGCAGTTGTCGGGCGCCGCAGCGTTGCGTATGCCTCAGCTTCGCAAACATTTGGACAAATGATTCGCGGCGACAAAGCGGCGTGCTGTATCTTGGTCAAGTAAGCGGCACTCGAAGGCATACGCTACAGTGCGAGTCAACGGAGCGAGCGCGGGCGGCCTAATCACAGCGCACTCGGCTCTCGCGTCGCGATTGTTGATTCAGAGCTCTGCCTGCCCCTATGACATGTGCAGAGGGTGTCCATAAACGGCTCCTCTCGACTGCACGCGGGTCAAATAAACCGAAATTCACAGCTAACAGCTCGATAGGAATCGGTAGCAAGGGTAGTACTCCCCCCAGGAACGACGCGCGAAGCGGCGTGTTGTCCGTCGGCACTCCCGTCGAAAAAGGCAAAATAAAGACAAATACTATATATATACAAGAAATATCGCGTGCAGAAGAGAATAGAAACACTTAGAAGTAATACAAAATACACTGGAATGGATAAAAATGGGTAATAATATCGAAAAACAGAGGATTCAGAGGAGGCAAGTAACAAGGCAATGCGATCTCAAGGCAGAGCGGCCAGGCGAGGGACAGTCTCTACCACAATTCCTCGTGCGCGGGCCGGGGCGCTTGGGGGATTTCGCAAAAGGGCTATTGCGCCATATCACGGGACGGGGCGAAGCCCGCACTCGTTAGGCACTGCCATTATTTCTGGTCGATGGCAGTGCGGCTTCCCTCATGTCACCCATGTTTCTATTTATTTTAGGGGTCTTTTTAATCGTTTGTTATGCACCCCAAATAAAATAAGGAGTCTGATTATTCATTTTAAACAGTTATAATAGATATCAAAAATGTGTCGTTGGTCTGAACGCGGGACATTGCAGTTGGTTTTGTTTTGGCTTCAACCCTTCAACTGGAAGAAAAATGGCCATGTAACACCATCTCAATTCAGTTCGGTCGTACCACAGTTAGCGGCCGCTAACTGCTGTTTGCCTAAACAAGGTTAAAACAGCCTGTGTCACTAAGGTATGGCACACATTCAAATGCAGACACTACTACCTGCTGCCTAGAAGGTTACACTGGGTACCAGATATGACTCCAATGCCTCTATTTTGCCAGCTAATCATCTTTGTCATTTTTTTATTTTTCAGGTGGACAGTGCGTCTGTTTTGAAAGAAAGAATGACAAAGCGAAAGCATTCAAAAGGCTCTAGTGACAATACGGAGCATGCGAGCAGTGGAGTGACGGCTGAAGAGTATGCCAGAGTTATACAAAAACTGCAAGCGAAAAAACAAAGGATCTGCCACCTGGAGATTGAGCTCGACATAGAAAGGGGCATTTCTCGGCGTCTTCAAGAACAAGTACTGGATCTCTTAGGTAAGCTTTTAAATACATTTGGAAGAGAGGCTTCTGGGCACTGCTCTTTTTGGTGATGCTGCTGCTGCTGCTGCTGCTGCTTAGGATGAGGCATGCTTTCGCCATGTTGTGATGTGCGATTGTCTTCCTGTTGACACAATGGCAGTGCTGGAATGGCGTGAAGCCAGCAGAACGCCAAGCCAGTGAAGCGGCCAGGCTTAGCCAAGTAGGCTTTGAGCACGCATATGAAAAAATGTGTGTGGGCTGGCCAACATTTACGTTTGTATCATTTTGAAACAGGTAGCAGATGTAATGGTAAATTTTAAAATCAATTATTCAGTTGAATTGATCCTTTACTTCAAAGTAAGCTAGCAACAAAAATGTACCGCTCTCTCAGCGCTGACTATCAACTCTGTGTTGTAAGTTGTCTTCTTTCTCTATGTTGTTTACACATCTACGAAACTTTGTTCTTCTTTGTTGCTGTTGCACAAAGAATGTGCTCGTAAAGAGTGGAGCAAAACAAGGCGACCAGCTTCATAGATTCAATTACTTCGACTAACACATTTTTCACCTATCTTCACAATTGTCTCAATTTCTCGTGTGAACTGGTAAATGTGCTTGCCTATTACAGTACATTTCTTTAAGTCTGCTGAGCGTCTGCAGCCCTGCCAATGCATGCCTAGATACGCCTTTCACCACCTCCTTGCGCGAGAAATTATTGAAGCGGACACAATTGGGGTTCAAGCCAGATGAACAATGTGTTAACAACCCTTCTATAACATACTGTATTTACTCGCATAATAAACACACATCCCCCCCCCAAAAAAAAAAAATTGACACATATTTGGGTTTATTGCGCGGGGTATATTTTTTTCTTTTACAAACTTTGTGAAAATGTCCTTTTAGGTGCCAATATAACATGGCAGGGTACTGTGGCACGTCTCCACTGACGGATGCACACCCACGACTGGTTGTGGGCGTGCAACAGTAACCATGCTTTATAAATTGCAATCCTTTTTAGGGCGTTATCGGCGTGCCTTTTGCCGAAGGAAAAGCACCCTACGAAGCTCACTCCGCACTGAGAGCGACGCGATTGTTCTTAGGCCTAACCACTTACATGATTTCACTGTCTGAAAGCAGACCGCAGACGAACACGAGTTAGTTGACATCAATGCATCCGGTGGGCGAAACATGTCCGAAGCTAGGCAATTCCTCGACCCCAGCTTTATTGCGTGTGCTCGCTACTCAGTTTCACTGTTCATCACTTCCGTTGCTACGCACTTGCAGCCATGAGAGCGTATATTGCTATGCTTGGCTTAGTTTGGCCTGGCCACTTGACAGTGAAAGAAAATTGGATTGGTGGGCTTGGTGGCTAGCTGAGTTGGGCGCAGTTTGAGACTCGCGGAGCGGAAAATTGGAGGTGCATTCATTATGCGAGGGGGGGGGGGAGTCAATATATTGATGCCCATTATGGGGGGTGCTTTCATCGTGTGAATGTGTTCATTATACTGTAATCTAAAAAAGAGTTGTACTTGGCAAAAAATAAAAAAGAAAGTTTGGTCGATGTGTACACAACATAGAGGAAGAAGACGAAATTCAGCACAAGGCTGATAGCACTGAGTGAGTGGTACATTTTTGTTGTGTGCCTGCATGTGTGTATCTTGAGTGGAACATACTTGTGTGTGTTGTAAATTAAAATAGTTTTCTAAGATTGCAGAAATTGTTTTCTAGCAAGAAACAAACCACTGGCTGGGTTTCAGGATTTAATAATATTTGGTTTACTAAACAAAGTTTTGTTACTGTTATGAGGTGGCAAAATTGGGCTAGTCTACTACCAGCCCAGTTGGTAGCACACAAACTGGCCAGTCTCAGCTGAGACTGGGTGAGAGACAGAGTATTGCCAAGGCTAGTTCATCAGTGCAGTGGAACTCTACTTTGAAACTCAAGCACTCACCCTCTCCACTTTTCATTGACTTTTTTTTTTCACCTAGTTTCAACTGGGACACCAGGGCCCGTTTGCTCGAAGCGCTAACTGCGGCTAAAGTTAGCCGGAGTACCTAGGAGAGGGATTTTGAAATCACGTGACTGGCTCGGTGGGGATGCGGGGAAACATGGCGGTGCCCCGGTGAGTGAGCGCCGCTCGCTTTGGAACTAATAGGTCGTTGTAGCTGCGATATCGGGCGCGTTAGTCAGCAATAAATGGTGCAGGAGGCTTTCGCTTTGCCTTACCTCGCTTAAATTGCAAAGCATGAGCAATGACCTCGCCGCATTTTTTAGATAGTCTTTCGATTCTGGCCATGTCTAAGCCTAAATGAACGCGATAATTGTCGGCATGGCAATGTCTTTGGAAAGCGGATTGCCTTGACTCAATCGGCCGAATGTTGACACCACACGAAAGGAGACAGCGTCCAAATAGACCTTTTTTTTTTTAATTACCCAAGCATCGAAGAGAACGCTGGAAGTGTAATTCTACGATCCGCGCGCGCTGGCTTTCCTCTCATAAAAGATTCTAAGTAAATAATCATAATAAGGCTTCGTCGAACGCGCATGCAATGCAAACTTTGTTTTAGACTTTTTGCTTTAGAACAATTACTACTGCAGACGCCAGCACACGCAACGCGTGTAACTACACTCGGAGCATGCACCTCGGTGCTTGGAAAATTTAGAAAAAGTTCTATTGGGACGCTGTCTGCTTTTGTGTGCTATCAATACCCGGCCGATTGAGTGAAGGCAATCCACTTTCCAAAGACGTTGCCATGCCGGCGATTATCGCATTCATTTAGGCTTAAGAATGGCCAGAATCGAAAGACTATCTAAAAAATGCGGCGAGGTCATTGCTCATGCTTTGCGGTTTAAGTGAGGTAAGGCAAAGCGAAAGCCTCCTGCACCATTCATTGCTGACTAACACTCCCGATATTGCAGCTACAACGACACATTAGTTCCAATGCGAGCGGCGCTCACTCACCGGGGCACCGCCATGTTTCCCCGCATCCCTACCGAGCCAGTCACGTGATTTCAAAATCCCTTTCCTAGGTACTGCGGCTAACTTTAGCCGCGGTTAGCGCTCCGAGAAAACGGGCCCAGTTGTAGTAGCAGGGTGTCTAGCAACCGGGAAAACCGGGAATTGTCAGGAAAATTTCAATTACCAGGAAAAATCGGGGATATTGTCAAAAAGCGAGCCCAGTCAGAGAAAATGAGCCGGAGACGCCATCGAGTGCCCTCAGCAAAGACTTGAGGACTTAGGGGCAGAAAAATAGCCAAAAGTTTTGCTTAGAGTGGAGAGCGGGCTCTGCTCACTCAATGTAGCGTGCGCTACCTGATGCAAAGGGAACAGTCGACAAATCTAGTAGCGTACTCATGACGTAGCAGCGTTGCGCTGCGCAAGAATGTCACTTCCGGTCAGCGAAACGCCTCGTTCGGCGGCAGAAATATATCCCGGACCTATACGGCTTGCCGCCGCGTTTTCCGTCCAGCGTTTCGCCCCAGCGGCAAAAGCTGGGCGGATTCGCTAGCGGATCCGCAAGTGTAAACGTACCATTATGGTACGTTTACACTTGCGGATCCGCTAGCGAATCAGCCCAGCTTTTGCCGCTGGGGCGAAACGCTGGGCGGAAAACGCGGCGGCGAGCCGTTTAGGTCCAGGCCCTATTTCTGCCGCCGAACGAGGCGTTTCGCTGACCGGAAGTTACATTCTTGCCCCAGCGCGACGCTGCCTACGTCATGAGCACGCGTAGTTACGGGAGCAGCAACGCCCGGGAGAGAGAACCGAGGCGGGAACTCTCGCGCCTTCTCGCCATATTTGACGAGATGTTACGGGAACCGTTGCCGCAGCTGGCGCCGCCGCCACTGCTCGAAGGTAATAGATGTAAACGCAACCCGCTCGTCGCCCCGCAGGGGGCACCTGTGAAAGCAGGTGTTTGGAGAGTGGCGTCTCCACGGACCCCGAGCCATGCGGGTTCGCCCGCCCACGTCTGGCTGTGCGTGGCTTTCCCGTGTCCGGGGAAAAGGGCATCCTGGTGGTTGAGCCGAGCCCGGGGTAGGTTTGGACCCTTCGGGGCCCCCCGGGTGAGGCAATACACCACTTCGGCCCCCGCTTCTCGTAGACGGGAGTCCTGGTAAGGCCCGGCCAGGATGATTCAGTCTAGTCGCCTTTTCTTCTACTATCCACTCCAATCTTTCACCTTTACCTTTCCTGTTTCTTTTACTTCTCTCTCATTTCTCTTACTCCCCTTTCACCCCTCTTTGGCGGCAAGGGCTAACCTTGGGTGGCAATAGACCTCTGTCTTGACCCACACTTGGGTATAGTTTCCCGGCAGCACTAATAGAGTAACGTCTTCAGCCAAGCCCTTCTTGTTATGAAGCGTTACCTATTCCCTTGTTGGGCTCGGTGGTGGGCGGTGCACCGCGGTTTCTGAACACTCTTTGCCCTCCTATGGCGCCCCACCCCTCTAAACCCCGTTCAGGGCACGCCCTTAAAAGGCGCTGCCCTGAACAAAAAACCATCGACAAAGAATGTGAAGTAGAAACATTTACCAAGTTTTTCATCGTTCATTCGCTGGATGAACAGAAACCTGTTTCAAAGCTCTCACCTTTTATTGTAGCAAAGGTGCTAGAAAACCTTGTAGGGTTTTCCTACAAGGCTAAAAAACAGCACACTGGAGACCTTCTTGTGGAAGTGAACACAAAAAAACAAAGTGACGCACTCCTTAAACTGACGACCATTGTTGACGTGAAGGTGTCGGTGAGCCCTCATCGCACACTAAATACTGTCCGTGGAGTCCTTTCCGAGGACGACTTCCTGCACACTAGTGAGGAAGAACTCCTCGAGGGACTCCAAGGTGCCGGTGTCGTCGCGGTAAAACGCATTATGTTTAAGAAAAATGGTGAACAAATCCCTTCGAGACATGTTATTCTGACATTTGAAAGGCACACTCTCCCTGAGACAATCAAGGCAGGATACTTGAACTGCCGCATCCGCCCTTACGTCCCCAACCCCCAGCGGTGCTTCCGTTGCCAGCGTTTTGGTCATGGAACACGCAGCTGTCGTGGGAGGGAGACGTGTGCGAAGTGCGGTAGTCAAGGTCATGTTTCTGATACTTGCGAGGCGGCTGTGGCCCACTGCGCGAATTGCGGTGGACCACATCCTGCTTATTATCGTGCATGTCCCTCTTGGAAACTAGAAAAGGACATCCTTAACATCAAAGTGAAGGAAAACATACCATACCCAGAAGCCAAAAAGCGGTTCTCCTTTTTGTCTAAGGGAAGTTTTGCCGAGGTGGTGCGCAGGGGCCCTGCACCACGCTCGGAGTCGAGGGCCACCCAGGTCTCTCCCGAGATCTTGGCGGCCGACTTCAGGGCCCCAGTTCCCCGACAGGGGCAGCAGCTGCCTCCGCCAGTCCCTGGTGGTAGCACGCGTGCTGCTCCTCCTTCCAAGGAAAGGCCGGTGCGAGCCGCGCCTGCCCCCTCTCCTGGGTCCCCTGGGGAGACGGAGCGAGCTTCTCGCTCTTGCTCGCTAGAGAGGGCCCCCCTACTGAAGGAGCAGCATGGTGCCCATGCAGCTCCTGTGAAAGGAGGGGACCAGATGAGCTCGGACGACCCGTCGCCCAGTTCGTCTGCAACCCTTCCAGCCGGTCGGTGTCGGGGTTTGCCCCCCCGCACACCTAGCCGGACAAGTGCTGTTTTAAAAGCAACGGATACCTCTCAGGAGGTGGAGATGTCGACAGATGCTGACAATCTGTCCACTCCTGGGTCCGACCAGGACACTATGGAGTGGGAAATGCCCTCCGGTAGACATAAAAAGACTAAGAAACCTGTAGTCCCACCCAAATGATCATCCCATTGTCTACCACCTAGTTTGTGTTGACTCTACAGTCTTACTTATTTTACTAGGTTTATTTTTAAGTTTCATATTTACATACCTTTTATAAATGACCAAGTTACATTTTATGCAATGGAACTGTCGTGGTATTTTAAGAAATATTGATGATGTCAATTATTTCATGGATCAGCTTCGGCCCATCGCTCTTGCCTTGCAAGAAACCCATCTTCACTCTCATTCTTTTAACATTTTAAGACATCATCAGGTTTTTAGAAAAGATCGCCCCTCTTCCACCCCTTCTGGTGGTGTTGCAGTGGTCGTGCAGAGTGGAGTTGCTTGCTCTCAAGTCCCCCTCTGCACGCCACTGGAAGCTGTTGCAGTACGTCTCCTTCTGGACCGCCTTGTAACAATTGTTTCTTTATACTTACCACCAAACGTTCCTTTAAATCTTCAAGAGCTGCAGGGACTTATAGGACAGCTCCCGCAACCTTTTTAATTTTGGGGGATTTTAACGCTCATCATCCCATGTGGGGTAGTACCCGTCAAGACTCCCGTGGCAGTGTGATTGAACGTCTTTATTGTCTTCGGGGCTGTGCCTTCTTAACGGGAAAGAGCCAACTTTTTTTAGTGCCGCACACAACTCATTCACATCCATTGATCTTTCTATTGCTTCACCTTCATTACTCCCTTGCTTCTCCTGGAAGGTTCTTCACAACCCTTTTGGAAGTGATCATTATCGAGTTGTTTTAGAGAGTACCGTTCCATTGCCTAATCTTTTAAAGCGGGTCCCTAGGTGGAAGTTAGACAAGGCAGACTGGGCGCTTTTTAATCTTCACTCCACTTTAGATCCTGCGCTTCTTTCTTCTATGTCCCCTGAGAACGCTACACTTTATGTTACTGAGCAGATACTAAAGGCTGCTCAGCAGTCCATTCCACAAACATCTGGCAATATACCAAAAAAATGTAAACCTTGGTGGAATAAGGAGTGTGCCACAACCCGGGCGGACCAAAATAGGGCGTGGGGCAGGTTTCGCCGATACCCCACTTCAAGCAACCTTGTTGAGTTCAAGCGACGAAAAGCCAAGGCTCGTTGGACTAGGAAGCAGGCGAAGCGGAAGTCGTGGATGAAGTATCTTTCTTCTTTAACCAGCTTTGTCCCAGCCAAAGAGGCCTGGGACAGATATCGGAAAGTAAACGGAGATTATAGGTGCTTTGCTATTCCAACGTTTAACGCTCCTTCTTCATCACTAAGAGACATTGGTAATATACTCGGGGAACATTTTTATAATACATCTAGTTCGGCCAACTACAGTGATACGTTTGTACAGTTGAAAGCTCGTGCAGAGCGACAAAAGCTTGTCTTGTCGGGAGGAAATTCAGCATCCTATAACCAACCATTTACGCGATGCGAGCTTGAGATGGCTCTTAATGTGACAAAGCTCTCTGCCCCTGGTCCTGATGGAATTCATTATGAAATGCTGCGCCGCCTTTCTCCAGAATCCCTTGAAAACCTTCTCCTGTTTTTTAATCTTTTGTGGGAAAAGGCATGTTTCCCTCAGGCCTGGAAACACGCACATATCATCCCCCTTCTAAAGCCTAACAAAGACCCCTCACAACCATCAAGCTACCGCCCAATTACACTGACAAGCTGCCTCGGGAAAACATATGAAAGGCTAATAAATAGGCGACTGGTGTACATGTTAGAAAGCCAGAGGGTCTTTGATAACAATCAATGTGGATTCCGCCAAGGTCGATCTACCCTTGACCACTTAGTTCGCCTGGAAACTGTTATACGTGAGGCATTTGTAAACAGGCAGCACTGTGTTGCGGTTTTTTTCGACTTAGAAAGGGCATACGACACAGCGTGGAGGTATGGGATTCTCCGAAACCTGTATGCCTGTAATATTCGTGGCCGCATGCTGCGAAGCATAAAGGAATATCTGACGGACAGGACTTTTCAAGTTCGTCTCGGCTCAGTCCTATCTGACACCTTTGTTCAAGAAAACGGAGTCCCTCAAGGTGGTGTTTTAAGTGTGACTTTGTTTTTGCTAACAATGAATTCACTCGCACAACTGCTGCCACCTTCTATTTCATATTCTCTTTACGCTGATGATATACAGATTTCATCATCGTCTTGTAACCTTTCTAGTTGTGAGCGTCAGTTGCAGTTAGCCATAAACAAACTGTCCAAGTGGGCCGACGAAAACGGGTTCAAGTTCTCTGCTTCAAAAACAGTCTGTGTGCCCTTTTCTTTGCGCCGCGGGTTGTATTTGGATCCATCCCTGGAATTAAATGGAACCCCTATCCCCGTTAGAAAAGAGCACCGATTTCTTGGAGTAATATTTGATAGAAAGCTTAATTTCATTTCCCACCTTAAAGCGCTGAAGCAAAAATGCCTTCAGTCGACAAACCTTTTGAAAGTTTTATCTCACAAGTCTTGGGGGTCTGATAGAAAATGTATCCTGCAGCTATACAACGCTCTTATACGGTCCCGTCTTGACTACGGTGCAGTAGTGTACGGATCGGCTCGGCCCTCTGCCCTTAAGATGTTGGACCCAGTTCACCATCTCGGCTTGCGACTGGCAACAGGAGCTTTCCGGACGTCCCCCGTCCTCAGTTTGTATGCAGAATCTAATGAGCTGTCCCTTAACAAACGACGCACATATCTCAGTCTTACATATGCTTACAAGATTCTGGCCGACCCTCAGCATCCGACTTACTCTTCACTCACGAGGTCAAGGTTCTTTCGTCTTTTTGAAAATAAACCAAGTATTGTAACACCGTTAAGCTTCCGCGTGGAACATCTTCGCTCTTCACTGCACCTTTCTTTGGACCAGGTCGGCCTCGTTCGGAAAGTCAACGGTGTTCCACCTTGGAAAACGCAGCGGGTTGAAGTCGACTGGTCTCTTGCAAAGTTCAACAAGCACGGCATTTCCCATGCTGTTATTAAGCAAGAGTTTTGTGAACTGGAAAATAAGTATGATGGTTATCTTCATGTTTATACAGATGGTGCCAAGACTCCCTCTTTCGTCGGTTGCGCTGTATATTCGGAAAGCTTCTCCAAGGTTCAAAGACTTGATCATATTGCCAGCATTTTTACTGCGGAGCTCTATGCGGTATCAATGGCGATTGAATACATTATCAATAGGAAAATACTGAGGGCGGTCCTGTTTGTTGACTCCCAAAGTGTGATTCTTGCAGTTTGCTCTCTTAAAGATACTAAAAATATGCTTGTACAACAAATTCAATACAAACTTAACTCTGCATTGCATGGGGGTCAATTATAAAATTTTGTTGGGTACCTAGTCACATCGGCATACTAGGCAATGAAGAAGCCGACAAGCTTGCAGGATCTGCCGGTAACCTTCCACAATCGCTGTCTTGTTTACCCTATCAAGATATTAAGCCCTTGGTGAAGTCCTCGATTCTTCATTCCTGGCAACTGGAATGGGACATGGAGTCCAATAACAAGCTCCATGTTACCAAACCTGTTTTGGGAGTTTGGGAAAGCTCTTCATGCAAGAGCCGACTTCATGAAACATTGTTGTGCCGTCTAAGAATTGGACACTCTTTTATAACTCATAGATATCTGCTTTTGGGAGAAGACCCACCAGTGTGTGATCAGTGTGGTGACAGGCTCACTGTTTTGCATATCTTGTGGCTGTGTCCCGGCCTTGAGCCCAAGCGCCGCATTCATTTCCCTGAATTTTTTCGACATCACATCCCATTTCATCCTGCTCTCCTTGTGGGAGAGAATCCTCTAGTCCCTTTTGAACGTGTGATAGAATTTCTTAGTAGTATTGGCCTTTTACACCGACTCTAGCCTTTTGGTTAACCTTCTGTGAAACCAGTCCCTCTATTACAATGATCCTTACAATTAGTTTGGCGCAGATGGCCTCGTAGCTTTGCGCCATAAACCCCCAAAAATAACTT
>JABSTQ010001007.1:0-212861 GCA_013358835.2 Ixodes persulcatus
CTTTCTTCGCCATCCATCTTCTAATAAAAAGAGAACGGATTTACAAGCGACATCGCGAAACAGCGAGCCGCGGCTTGAGCGTACCGAGTTGCAAAAACGGTTTTATCAAAATTCCAATTGCTCCCGTTTTTTTTTTTTTTTTTCCTTTTCATAGTTTAGCACGTAGGCCAAGGTCATACTTTGTGCAAATATAGATAATTATCAACTTCAAATAGCACGAACGCCCAGGTTTTCTCGCTGTTAGACGCGAGAACGGCGGGCGCGAGCGTACCCGATTGCCGGCCGCGCGCCTCGCTGCCCACCCGTGACGTCACGCTTGTGTGGCGGGGAAAACTGGGGAAAAATTAGGGAGAACGATGTTTCGCTTTCGACAGCAAACAAAATGTCACTTTTTTAATTAACTAGAGTGAATCTGGGAGAACGAGATAGCATTTCGGAATCAGGAAGCCATCCGCATTCAGATTATGCCTTTGGATTAGGTAGCTCGAAAAATCGGCGGAGTTCCCCTTTAAAGTTGACTTACAAGCTACATCCGTCATCCGATACGCCTCTAGTTCATCACTTCAATCCCTGTTGGCACGTACGGAGCATCACTGCCAAACCTTTTTTATAAAAACTCTGCAGCTATTGCGTTCACCACCAAACACGCTAACGGCCAGTGTCCTGCACTCTAAGAAAAAAAGGGTGTAGTTGGGTGCATCGGGTGCACATGCACCCCTTTCCTGAAAGATGCACCCTGCGTTACCCAGCCAGTGTACTTGTACACCGACAATGAGCATCCTCCACTCCCTTAAAAACCTCTAGGTGTATCAGTGCACCCCCCCGCTTGCCACACGCGCGTTGAGTCAGCTTGTGCTTGGATTCCTTCTTTGGGGTCGCTTTTTGGGTTGGGCAGCTTCTTAGGAAGTATGGAGCTATCCTGTACACTCGGTATTGACAGTAGAGTAGACCCTATGCTTGTTTTAGGCCAATCGGGTCTCCGGGTAGGATCACGTGACTACAGTCTCCAAGCTAGAGATAAGGCAGAGCACGGCACCTGTCTGAAGGCCAAGGCCACGGGTAGCATCCACTGCACTATTAACTTTTGGTCGAACTTTCAAGAGGATATAAGTGACAAATCCCCTCGTGCTCATTGTTGGGTTGCCCCTGCGAGCGCGCCCCCCTTTTGGCCTTGAAGGAGCTGCTATTTTCTTTTTCTTTCTCTCCCTAAGCTGAAAGCCTGGAAGAAGGTGCGCAGTTGCCGGACCAATGAACCGGAGGCTTTTTCATCCCTCGACCCCGCTGTCTGGGCGCGGGTAACGGCAGGAGCGTGATCATGTGGTAAAGGTTTAACGGATGACGTAGTAGCTTTTCCCGACCTCGGATTGTCTGCTTCTCGGCCTAGTTTCTTGTGTGCTGTGCTGCGACCAGTGGGGCTTGCTTTAGATTTCGTCCGCGACAACGTATTCGAGTGTACCAAGAGTTCCAGTGTTTGAAAAGTCCTACGCGTAGATCGGCAACAAGCCGATCTACGAAAACAAGTTTTCGTTGATACACGTTTTGTAGACACGTTTCATCAACACTAACGTTTCATCGTCACTCGTTACGCGCAATGCACGCTGTAGGGACATTTTGTCGCGCGTGTATCTCTGAGGTGCGTGCTCACCGACTCAGCTCACCCGTTCACGCCGCTTCATGGCGACAGTCTGCGGCGGCTCATTACGAAAACCTTAACCAACCTGTCCCCCCGTACACGTCACTTCGCGGGTACAGCTGTCGATGAAACGTCGTTCGATGAATGAATGGCGACTGCTGGTGGAATTTCGTGGAAATAATTCTGCCGGCTGCTTGGAGAATAGACACTGCCTAAGACTCACTTCCGTTTCTTGTTTGCTTAGTAATCTTCTCAGTTGTGTAACAGCTTCTTCGTACCTCTTCGCATATCACGGATTGCTTGTAAGTTTGTACTGGTTTACGGAATAAGCTGTCTAATAAACTTCTATGAGATTTGAAAACAATCCCGTGTGTCCGTTTACCTGCCTTTTTGCTATCAACGGGACACATACATTTTTTAAGGGTTTCCTTCATGTCTTAAATAGGTTTATAAAGTTATGAAGCGGGTGCATAAAGTGGTGTGACCATGCACCTTTGAATCGGGTGCATCTGTGTTCTCTTCGAATTCAGTGGGTGTAGAAAGAGGTGTAACAGTACACTATTGAACGGGGTGTTCCCTCTGAGAGCAGTAGGTGTAGAAAGGGGAGTAATGGTACACTATTGAGCGGAGTGCATCTGTGTTCCCTTTGAGTGAGGCGGGTCTATGAAGCGGTGCAATGGTACACCTTTGAACGGGGTGAAACTGTGTTCCCTTCGTGTGAGATTTATGTAGAAAAAGGTGTACATGTGCACCACACCAATGGGTGTACACGTACTCTCATAGTTGGGGTGTGCAAGTGTTCCCCCAAAGGGTGTAGTATATGTGACAAGCACTTACACCCCCTATGGGTGTACCCCATGACACCCTTTTTTTAGAGTGTGGCAGGTGAGACGAACCCTGAGGAATATTGTAGGGACGCTTCGCCCTCCCTTCGCATTCTGTGAACCGCTCCCTCATCACCTTTTATAGTTCACCTTCGACGCGCGTGTGCCTACCATGCTTTCTTGTGTGTGTGTGTGCATTTCCCATTGCCACAGTTTTTATTGTTGGGTGTATTAGGCCTTTTTGTATGGGCCTCCGTCCTTCCTAGTAGACGCCAATTATCCTGGGTTAAATAAGAAAATCAAGATCAATAGAGGAAGGAAGCAGGTAATAATACAGGAACACGCAGCTGCCGTGGCGCTGCTCGAAAGTATGACAATTTAATCTAAAAATGTATTATTATTTTGACCCGAAACCTCGGTGACAACACTCTGAGTGTAACCACAATTTGTGGTTGGCCTCAATGGCCGAGCCATTGCGGCCATTGAGGCCATTGGGTGTAGAAAGCCAATTACGAGGAAAACGAACGACCGCATAAAGTGCAAGATATATGTACACATGTCATATTTATTTCGACATTTATTGCAACTCAGTCGAGCAACAGATAATATTAGAAAGGTCCTATTGCCGTCTCCAATGCACGCTCGTCGCATCGCCTCGTCATAGAAGCGAACATAGAAGTGCCTTTTCTTTCCGTGTTTCTGCTGCCATATACGGGTAGATGAACTCCTCCAGAAAACTGGACACTTCGGTGAAGAGCATGGGGTATTTCTTGTCGCCGCAGACATGGGGGCCTCCAGACAACACGCCTTGGAGAAGCCAACGATCTTCCTTTTTCTGCACCACGGGTCCACCGCTGTCACCCTGTTGGGTGCAATTGAGCACTGCTTTATATTTGAGAATCATCGTGCACCCCAAGAAATCTAGAGTGTCTACCTACTTGCAAGGCACTTGAGGAAACCATTTGCTACATTTTACGGCAAATGACGAAGCTCAACACGCGCTAAGACCTCAAAACCCGGTCTGCGCTGTAATTGTAATAGTTATTATCATTCTAACTGTAATCGAACATGAAATTTTTTGTCCAGTGTCATTGCCCAGACTATTTTGCTTTGTGTAAACCGATTCTCAACATCGCCATTCGTTGAGCTGCTTCCGTAGATATCAGAAATCAACTCTTCAAAGTGCTTTGCGGGAAAGTAGACTCTTCAAATTTCTTAGAGTGTGTAAAATCCATTTTGATGTTTAACCCTTCTGTATTTGAGAAAAAAAGGGAGTTCTTTGCATAACAGAGTCAAGCCGATTGTAAACAGATCAACAACGTAACGTGGTGCACACGCGTGAGTGTCTGCTTCATGTAAAAATGTGACACTGGCAATTCGGCTATTATAAAAGCGGCCATTGGGATTTACGAGGTCCGGCGCTTGCATTAAAACGTATCTGTATTCACACCAGAACAGTTTGTGCATTTATAATATAAAAATACACGCACACACAAGAGAGTGCTGTAAAACGGTGTAGAGCATGTCAGTTATATAACGTGAGAGAAACACTCAAGTACAAAACAGTGTACAAAGAGAGGATAGCTATGAGCGTGCGTATTAGCGATGGAAAAAATAGAGTCCATGCTTCAGCGAAGGGGGAAGGGGGGGGGGGGGGGGCGGGAGGGTGGAATTGGTGAGCCCATGTTAAAAGTGGTTATGAGACGCTGACAACAAAATTTTATTCGGGCCTAGGCTCCGCCCGGGAAAATGTGTTTGTATGAGAGTTCACAAAGCGATCTCGTATGTATCAATTACCTAAAAAATAATGGGGTGTAAAACAAACGAACGACCCGTAGAGCTTTCCACTAACGCATTGGCTTGAACAAGGTCTCTCTGTTCGCCGATAATTATACGATACTAAATTTGACGCCGAAAAGGGTTCGGAATTAAATCGCGTTAACTTAAAGAAGTCGATTGTCCATCTCTCTATACAGCGCGTGGTACACCAATAAAGTTGAGCCTTGTCCGCCGAGCGACAAGGCGTCGAAACGGGTTCACTCAAAATCGCAATATGTACTTTGACAAAGCGCAAGTATGATTTGTTGTGTTGATTGCCTCCGCGTAGATTGTATTTCCTAAAGCACTGAATATTCCGATTTACCAAAGTACCAACATCCTTTTATCATGGCATGGATGATGGGCGCTACTACCGTTTGTGGTCGAAGCGTCGCCATTATTTTGCTAATTTTGCCTTCCACATGGAAACACGAGCACCCCGTTTGGTCTATGATACTCGTAGCTGTCACACTCACTGCGCGACACTCAAAGACGACATCGGCACTTTTCTGCGTTTTACTACGACAGAGTATTGGCGAGAATACATCTTTATCACCGAGTTTACTGCCCTAAATGAGGACTTTTCACCTCTCTAATAGTTTTTGTAACATCTGTCCAATATTAAAGGAAAAACTAGTAGTTTGTCTGCCTTAACAATGTCGCGTTGTGTACCACCTTGATGATACTTGTGTGGTCGACGAAATTAATCCAGTGCTTTAGTATTATCAGGCGAAATTGCGTTTTTGGACTTGATGTTTGTTTCATAAACGATCTTCCTAAATCACAGTGATTGACCCAACGCGTGTTTTGCCAAGATGTTAATGTGCGCGTATATTTAGATCCTTTACCTCACAGGTTGAACCGAAGTCGTGCGTGCCGCAGATTGTGGTACCCGGAATGGTCAGGTTGAAGTCGACGGAACACTTTTGCGGCTTCAGGAACCGCGTCTTTACTTGCTTCAATGTCGGTGAGGCGTGCACCCCTTTAGCTGAAACAGCAAACGATGAATTGGGAAAGCACGTTAGCGGTTTACGTCATAACGCCTACCAAACGAACCTTGTTATCTCTATGAGCCGCAGCTCCAACAACCTAAGCACAGTCTTCCAACATGGCAAGCTTCAATATTATTTTACAGCCATCTACTTTCCGTGATATGCCAACGTTTACTGGGAAAAGATAAGAAACAGTTAATGTGTTGCATTAGAAAGTGATATAACACTACCATGATATGCGCCACAAGTTCACCAACGTAGAATGTTTCAAGACCACGCATTTTACTGTCGGACGTATTAAATCACTTACGATCATTTATTCCCCATCCGGTGATATAGCCCACGGTGCCGCTTTCTACTGCTTCGCCGCTCGTCGGCAAGCACGCTGGCATGATGTGGTCCGTAAAGTTTACGGGCCGATTGAGCGTGATGATGGCAATGTCATTCTGCATAGAAAAAATAACAAATTTGTTGGGTATATCAGGGCTGGCCATACTGGCATGGCTTAGAACCGTGAACAAAAAAAAATAGTCTTTAGAAATAAAACCGGGAAGGAGAGGGGGGGGGGGGGGGTATTAGCTTCATTTTAAAGGCATGCCTCTGTTGCAACGCAGGCTCAAATTATAGGTGTTCTGTACGTCATCCTTTACGCCAAGGAAGAGGTGAGAGCCTGGTTGGAATGTATTCAGTGTGGTTGTATCTGTGTCAAAATTGAAACCCTATAAAAAATGTGTTTGCATCAATAATAGAGAGTAATTAAGCCCTAGGTCGTTTAATTGTTTTTTTTTTATATCATTAGTTCTATGCGTACAAGGACGAGGTCACCTCTTGAACGGGCTGCACCAGAGCCTCGCATGGCAAGACAAGATAGTCGCGAGATCTATGTTAGATTGACCTCTACATTCCAAAACACATACGTCTGAATCTCCAAGGCCTTGGCTAATTACAAGTTCCAAGTATCGTTCTAAGGTGATCTGCGTTTCCTCTCTTGCCATGACGTTTTATTTGCTCGTGTACATTTACACAATGCAAGCCAGTTTTAATTTAGGAATCTTATTTATCTTGCAGTTGGCGGAATGATTACTGACACATTTTATGAATAACCATCTCTTCTTGGCATCAAGTATGCTTTGTTTTGAGAGTTTCCAGGTCGGGACAACCGCAGCCTGACTGTCACGGGTATAGTATCTGTACTACGTCCAGAACATTTCGATATTTCCTAAATAAACCGAACAAGTTGAAGTACGAACATGGTGGTTGAGATTTTGAGATTTTGCATTCTAAAGTGCACATCAATTGCTCTAACGGCGGGTTTGCTCTGGCCAAAATAATATGCAAATTTTTGGAGTTCAAACACGAGCTAATAAGTCAATCATGCCTTGCGAGAAATTTTATGATATAGTAATCTTGAAGGAAAAACAACTTTATTATGTATCTTCCTTCGAGCAAATACGATTTCACGGAGAGTTTTTGCGCCGCCACTTCCGTTCCGCTAATCTTCCGGTCAAACTGCAATTATATAAAACCTTAGTCAGGCCATAACTCGAATACGCCTGTTCAGTTTGGGATCCGGGACATGTAACATTATCACACATCATCGGATCAGTCCAGAACCGAGCAGCCCGTTTTATCCTTTCTAATTCTGTCTCAGTGCTCACAGGTTTTTAACGACGCATTCATATCAGTATTCACGTGTGAAGACATCTCGTCATGCCCGAAAGTTAACCTCATTCCTGATATCAGCATGCCAGAAATAATAATAACTGAAGCGGGTACATACTCCTTACTAAATAAACTCAAAATTTCTACTGCTTCTGATCATGCCGGCTTTAATAATAAGATACTAAAGAATATATCAGCTAGCATCTGTCCCATACTGTCAGCCCTTTTTTCACAAATGTTATCGTTAGGTTCCATCCCACATGACTGGCGAATCACAAAAGTAATTCCCATCTTCAAGTCTGGTGAACGCTCATCGCCATTAAACTATCGTCCCATCTCGTTAACCAGTACCATTTGTAAACTTCTTAAACATATAATACACACACAAGTAATTAACTACCTGGAAGATCATAACATCATACATAAATATCAGCATGGTTTTCGCCGAGGATACTCATGTGACACGCAGCTCGCCGGCTTCATTCATGACATACATTCAGCTCTTGACGGTGGATCCCAGGTTGATGCTATTTTCCTCGACTTTTCTAAAGCTTTTGACCGTGTCCCTCATCACCGGCTTCTAACCAAACTGTCAAGGCTTAACATTCACCCTAACATTTTGGCATGGGTAAAAGATTTACTTTCGTCTAGAAAACAGTTCACGTCCGCTAACAATTGTAACTCTTCCTTCAAACCAGTAACCTCGGGAGTCCCACAGGGTAGCGTACTAGGTCCACTACTGTTTCTAGTCTACATTAATGACTTGCCATCCTGTGTCTCATCCCGAATTAGAATTTTTGCTGACGATTGTGTAATTTACCGAATAATTTTTCCTCTGTCAATGACCAGAAAGCTTTGCAAACTGATCTAAATGCTATTAATGCATGGTGCTCTTCCTGGCTAATGACCCTAAATTGCTCTAAAACAAAGTCTATGTCTTTTACTAAGCACGTACCCCGGATTCCTACCTCCGATGTGTTAAATAATAATACTGTTGACCTCGTCTCCACTTATAAATATCTTGGAATTCATTTGCAACCTGATCTGTCATGGCACTACCATATAAAGCTCACCCTGGCGGCTGCTAACCGCTCTTTCGGATTTCTCAAGTGTAACCTTAAACAGGCTCCTCCTAACATACGCAAACTTGCCTTTTCCACACTAATACGTCCGAAATTAGAATATGCATCAGCCATTTGGGATCCCGAACATGCTTACATCATAAACGACATTTAATCACTGTAAAATCGTGCCGCTCGCTTCATATTTTCAGATTATTCACGTCATTCCAGCGTCACAGCACTAAAACGCCGAGCAGAGCTACCCGAACTACTTTATCGTCGCAAACTTTCACGCCTATCACTTTTCCATAAACTTTACCACCACGCGTCACTTCACGGTGATTTCTTCGAGCCACCTGCCGTTATTGTTCCACGCCGCGATCACCCCTACAAAGTTAAACGCGTAACCTGTAAGTCATCTGCTTTTTCCCGGTCATTCATTCCACGTACCACAATCGATTGGAATAATCTACCATCGCACATTGCCTCAGAAAAAGACACCACGAAGTTTCAAGAAAAAATTCAAAATACTGATGCCATCTAACTTTTGCTGTTTTTCATTGTTGTTTCCTCTTTTCCGGAACGTGCAAAGCAAATGTGTACTATTTTGTTTTTACCTTGACTCAGCTTTATTGCAGTGTGATTAGTGAGTGTATGTTTTTTATTCGTTTTTGAGTGTATCCTTTATTTTCTTTTTATTATTAAGTGTATTGATTGTTTTCTAGTATTCTCATATGTTGTTCACTGTGCACTAGTTCTTATTGGAATGATTTATGTAACCCCCCTATGTAATACCCTCTCACGAGGGCCTTTAGGGGTAATATGAATAAATAAATAAAAATAAATAATCTCGTATTGCTAGTGTTTCATCAATGAAGACAACTTTGGACTTACCTAACCTCGCTTTATGCCATAAATACTTTCGTCTTTGTCTTTTCCATAAAATCTACTATACTAACCCAATTCTAAAAGATCAACTACTTTTTCATGCGTCATATGTGTCACCTCGCAACGATCACCAGTGTAAGGTTGGCACGCCGAGATGTCATACGAACATATATTTTGACTCTTTTATTCCAAGAACATCTAACGATTGGAACCAACTCCCTGCCTCCATCGTGTCCATCGAGGATGCCACATACTTCAAGAAGTTTGCCAACGATTTCATCTGTATCACCCACTCCTCTCTGTAGAGCCTCCGGGCCTTGAGAGTACGAAATAAATAAATAAATAAATAAATAAAATCTCCAGAAGGCGGAATCGCATCTGTGCCTAATTATTTAAAATAAGAAGTATGCAAGCAGATCTGTCATTATTGTGATCTGTTAAATATGTAATTGGTATTCTACAATATTGAGACAGTTAGGTTACAAAGGTGTAATATATAATATATATATATATATGTTTGTATATAAATTGAGTTTGATAAAATGTTGGGTTTCCTATGGCATGCCGCCATTCAAAAGAAAGACTCACACTTGATACTCAAATACATGTTAACAGATTCTGTTTTCTGGAGATGCTCTTGGGCCGCCAGTGCAAATAGGTTTGACTATGCATCAGGCATATTACCACTATTACGGTTATCAGCACCCTGAAAACTGTGTTTTAAAAACCTTTGCTGCTCCTAGTAATTTTAACCATATTAAAAAGAAACGGTGTAATATTGTTTTCCGTAGGACTTGTTTTGTAGACTATAGTTTTAGAAAACAAAATTAAGTAGAAGGGTTCTTTTCGCAAATCAGATATGCAGCGTTATATGAACTAAAACTAGATGATTGCTCTCTAGATACCAAAATTAACAGGCAGTAGCGTCCTCTTACTTAGTAGTTTTCATTTGGGTATACTCAGTAATGTTATTATAGAAACCTTGACGGCTTTCTAGAAAAGGGCGTATTACTTCTAAAACCTTCCGATGTCTTGTACTCACGTGAGAACCCAGAAGAGTTGATGTATCGTGCGGCGTTCAATATTGTATTATTGTTTTTGCACTCCACTTGCACTTGTGTTTTCTATATGCGCACACATCTGCTTATTCAAGAACTGTCTGACAAAAGTGTGACTTACGTGACCCGTGTAATTTCTGTGAAGGCAGATTTCTTGAACGTCAACAGGTACTTCTTCGCTGTCAAGGAACGTCCTCTTGTGGGAACCCAGGTGAACTCGGATTGTCTGTGAGGACCGCGTCCTGTGAATTATTGCAATGAAATATATATTTTGACCAGAATTTGGTTGTTATGCATTGTTTTAATTAGTTGATATAACACACAAAGAAACAGCAATAAAAATGGTCGATATAAATCCTGCAATACATCTCATTACACTCTCGAACTTGTCGTATGTACGCCATTGCAAGTAATCTACCTCTCTTTTGTGACATGTTTTGTGTGACAATAATCATTATCTGTGAAGCGTTTTTCTTGTTCACTTTAGGTCGTACATTAAAGCGACTCGACTCTTGGGTTCATTAAGCACTGTGGTTGACCACAAGGTGTTTTTGCGTATTACACCTATTAACATTTTTTCCGCACTGAAAGACAACTCTTATTAATTCCTAAAATACATTATTATTTAATATTTGCTTACTATCAAAAATGTAGACCACAACAGCTCACTGCTGTAGGTCGTAAACAAATGGCTTCAATCTTCATAAATAATGGTCTGCCGCAGTTGAGGACTAAATGGTTTAAATGGTTGACAATACATTTTTGCACATTGAGTTTTTGAATATAATGTTGTAAATGGCTGCGATCAAACAACAAGACAAACCTTTTTTATGTTTTTTTTTTCTCAAGAAGCACCAGAAAATATATACTGCACCCATAGGACGGAGGTCTTAATATTTTTACAAGAAAGTTGTTTTCACTTCTACTATATACATAAAGTAATCTAGGAAACAAAGAACCAACCAATACATTGGTTGGTTTTATATGCAGTAATTGAAGTTAATCAAAATATTATGCCGAATAACGATAGAGTGTAATGTGTCAGCGAATAACATATAGAACAATATTTGGAAGGAGTGATCTACTCTACATATGTATATGTTATTTTCTAAACAAATATTTACTTTCAGTAATGAATGCATGCATCTCCATGATACACTGGAAGCGCCAAGAATCGTTAGTGTACTATTGAGTTCAACTAATAAGTAGGAATATCAGAATCATTCTCCACTAGCCATGCAGTATAGTGAATTGCGGTGTACTGAGGGGTCTAAGATTACGTGCCGGTTCGACTACGTTTTTGGAACACAGCTTGGATTGGTGTGCTTATCGCCTCTTACTACCATCCATCGAAAGTGGTTCTGAAGTAAGAACAAATTTCGTCCCAGGAGCCTGCGTGTCGTGCTGTCGGTTGTAGGGATCTGAACCCTGCTGACGGAGCCTCCCGGTATACACATCAGCCCAACGCCTCTACGTACGGGTCAGTCGGTCCGGTTTCTCCAAAGAGTTCAGAGAGTTATCAAGAGTTGTAGAAATACTGTCGAAAAAGACGAGTGAACTCAAGAGTCGTCGTTTTTGCGATGGCTAGTCTCTTTTCTGCTCAGCTCGGTCGACTGTTGGGCTTAACGGGCTGCAGCTGAGCAGCTATGCGTCTGCTGCCTACACATGAGCTGCCGTGCCACCGCCAGGATCGCGGTAGGCCACAGCGTGAGGCTTCAATGGCGCCATCAGGCAGAAATCGAGGCACCAAGAAATAAGGACGCCGTAAGCCCACCCGTCAGAGACGCGTTTCATGCTTTATAGTTTAGCTAGCGATTTATAGTCGATATCTCTGTTCGCAACTGAGTAAGGTGACAATGAACTGGGCATTGTAAAACCTACCTGACGCAGTGCGCGGCTGTGATGATATGTCGATACGAGACCAAAGCTCCGCCGCAAAACTGCTCAGGCCGGAAGTTGGACTTGGTGTGGATGGCCGCGTTCCAGGGCCAGCTTCCTGGGACGGCTGTGTCTCCTCCTAAGATGCGGTCCTCGTACTCGAGTTGAGGCTCCACTCTGGGAACACCGCAGGAAGGAACTAGAAGGGTAGAGGAATAAAAATACTGAATATAAAAACAAACACTTGTCTTCTAAGAAATACAAAAATAAGTTTTTCTTGGACGTTCTGATGAACTCTAAAAACGCTCGTACGTTCACTTTCGCGACATACTATCAAAGAATCAATATCTTCAATGCTCTGAGCTGGTTTACGATTTAGTAGCACAAGATGTGTTTCATTAGCTGAATCTTACGAGAAGACCTTCGCTAAGCACCTGCCATGACGAACCGTCAAGGAGAACCATCAAGAGGCGTCACAAAGGACGATGACGTAACGTGACACCATGACGTCAACCTGACGTTATAACGACTTTAAAAGATGATGATGACATCATCATAGCGTCATTAGATGTGAACGCGATGCCAGGACGTAATTAACACGTCACCGTGACGTCGGGACGACATATGAGGTCTTGTAGACTTGACAGTATCGTCACAGTGACGTCATGGCGTCATATTATGGCATGTTGACGTCATTACAACGTCTCAGTGACGTCCTAATCACGTTGCCACATTACGTTACGCCATAACGTCGTGTCGTGTCGCAGTCGTATGACATCACTGACGTCATAAAACGTCACGCGTACAGAGCCGTGCGCAGCTCATTCACAACACAATCTGTGTTTCCCCGAGTTTGTCAGCATGATCAAGCTAATGTAAATTCTTATTGATTTATTTTCGAATACTGATGATCTCATCTCAGGGATTCTGGCAGGTTGGAAAAGTATATAAATACAAAACATCAAAATGCGAAAGAGTTATAGGTATTCAGAACGCAACGCGGAAATTAATGCACTTACAAAATCTTGCGCGTTTTGCGTGCTCTACAATTGTCCGAGGACAAAAATTATAAATTGAAACATTTGATGGGCGGTTGGAAAGGTGAAATGGTAAATGGGTGTACAGCTCGGGTAGCATAAAGAGTAAAAAAGTTATGTACTTATCGGCGTTAGTTTTACAGTGTCCAAAGATTTGTCGAAATAAAAATCGTAGTTTACAAATGAGGTTCGTTCTAAACTAAAGCACACTTAAAGACCGTTCACAAAACTCTAACTATCTTTAGGCCTAATCAAGAAGTTTTAGATGTGAAACTGAGCATTACTTTAGCATGGTGTAACGTCAAGTTCACTGCTACATCGTATACCTAATTTTATGTTTATGTATAAACATTTCTTTGACGCCGTCATTCACTGAGCTGGCTTCGTAGAGCGCAGCAATCGGCTCTCCCAAGTGAATTGCCCGAAAGTATACCCACTTGATTTCTTAAAGTGTATAAGTCAAAGACATTTTTCTCTTAAACTACTCAAAATAGACTAGACTACCTCCACTTTGTGTAGATAAATCAGTGCGTTATTTTAGTGTTTGTGCTTGGTAGTACATAAAATAGTCTGCCTCATACACTGAACTGGTGTAATGTTTTTCGTAGTACTTCAAGACATTTGATAAGTTGTTTGAATGGTAGGTCAATGTTTTTACAAATATAGCACGTGTAGGGGAGAGGCGTTTTCTGATGAGTACGGGGAAAGGCCGATGATTGTCATATCCGTAGCAAACTATACGATTGACGAGGTATCGCTGGCCATCTAAAATGTAATCTGAACTGAAATTAAAAACAAGTTAAAGTCTTGCTGGGCGTCTCAGAATACTTTGTGGATAAAAACGCAAGCATTATATCGTAATTTTATAACCCCCGTCTCTCCTTCTTGAAGGACTAAAAAAACAGTAGTACACTTTAATTGATATTGACTGAGTGAAATATGCATATAAACCGAACATTGCAACCCGGAAAGTTTCCAAACTGACTAAATATTTACAGCTTGAGGGGCAATCAAAACGTTGACCCCTATCCCGCTTTATCGCTGCGGAACATTGATTTGCCTCTCATCGGCAGCAATATTAAATTGCGTCAGAGAGACGAGTGTCGCTGTACACGAATGCGAAGGTGAGAAAAACTCGCCAGGCGACGTTTTTATGTGGTTGCTGGTTTCGGTCTACTGGCATGTACACTATTTCTACTTGTCGTGCTGCGCAAAGTTTATGTTTTCAGCGTTAATTTAAGGACACTAGCAATTCTGAGCTTTCACATTGTGGTTATTTTCATAGTGAGTAGATGTTACTTAGTGTCTACCCTTTTCTTGGGTTTCGATCGTGATCACTAATATCGATACCCAATGTCGACGCTGGTACAAGGTACGTAATATACACGAGACGACACAAAATAATAAAATAATTATTAAAAACAAAAGAGCCACATACATATACATAAACACTCTGGTGTCTTCTTTCGCCACCATCGTGACGATCCTGCTTCGTCCCATCTTATGAAATAACAAATTAAGATAATTCCATTTTCAAAATAGAGGCTCAATTGGTTTTCTAAGTCAACCATTTAAAACGTAGAAGACATCTGATAATGAAAAGTCATCCTGCTGGTGTTCACGTCCGCACAGCAAGAATTTAAATGTTTATGATTTTACAAACATACATCCTTCAATATAAAATTTCACGGACAAAACGAATTGTCTATTGTGTAGAAAGCTCGCTCACCATTTTGAGTCAGTGCGCACGACGTGGATAACATCAGGAATACCAGCGTAGAGCGGATTGCCATCTTGCGGATTCCGATCTCTTCAGTTCATTACCAGCGGAGCCGTATTTAAGGCGTCCAGTTTCCGAGACTCTTGAGAACGCTTTGGGAGACCTCGCAGATGGTGAGGTCCCAAGGGCCAGCCAACATATCTTTCCCTCTTTTCTTTTTCTTGGCTCTAGGCATCATTTCGCGGACTCAGTGATCTTTTTTTATATGTGTTAAAGACTTCGTCCACTCTTTCCTTTTTTTTCTCCATGGCGCTCTTGAAGCGCCTCGTTGCCGAACGGGTTTCACCACAACCATGTGTATGTGCGTTAGAGCTGGGCTCAGGTGGACGCTCACAAACAAGAAGTAATTTGATATGTTTGTATGCTGTTTTTGAGCTTAAACAGCACTTGCTTGACCTGGCGCAACGCAGGAAAACGCGCGTGTACAAGAACACGTGGGGCGCCCAAGTAATTAATCAAGGCTAGGAAGAGGAGGGGCTCCTTAAGTACCTGAAGCAGCGGCAATGACTCCTCGATTCCGGCCATACCTTCGCGATCGGAAGTTGTGAAACACGTTCTGCGGGCATATTGAGAATCATTTTGAATCTTTGCGTGTGGGACAATTTTTTTACGAGTACTGTCTGTAATGATTACAGGTGGTTACCAACACCACACCTCGCTATTCCGCATTCCGCTCTGACGTCTACCCGTTGCTGAAGTTGGTTAATTGCGCACGCAATCTAGTGAGTGTGTTTCGGTCGCTGTAGTCGCTGACAGCTTAAGAAGTTAGGAATATTGACTTTTTTGTCCGTGGACTCCGGCGTCTGTACTTGCAGAGGCAAATAAATGATTTCATTTGATTTGATTTGAGGGCGTCGCCATTCACACTATTTTTATTATCGTTCCGCCAGCAAATATGATGCGGCATTAGCAGCTAAATAGAAGGCGTGCCAATAAAATTTACATGGTTTTATTCGGCGAGAAAATTAACTAGGCAATGGCGAACCCTCATTCTTCGCTCAACAGTAGCGCGAGTAGTCCAAACCAGCTGCCAAAGTTTCAGCACTTACTGTTATTTTATTCAAACGTTATACGAGATTTTTTTAAAATTTGCAATGAGAAAGTGGCGGCCGACAGTGCTCTCGAATACATGGAGCTCTATGGCGCCAGTCACCGAAAAACGGGCGAAAACGAACACCATTTTCCCAATATACTTTCTAAAACATGAGTTATAACGGTTTAATAATATAACGGTTAGTGTTGAAACTTTGTCACCTGGTTCGGACTGATTGCATTACATTTGGGGGGAAACTGAGCGTTCGGCAAAACGTAATTTAGTTTTGCGATAAAAAAAAGAACTGTAAATTTTTTGGGGCACGTTATAGCCCAAGGATCACTACAAAGTAAACATTGCGAACATAATATGCTACGTCCTGCGTTTCTGTTTATCTACCGGTGATTATATCTCATTCAGCCTTCACTAAGGCAATCATTACAATTATAGACAAGATGTTGTATGTATGTATGTATGTATGTATGTATGTATCTTTTATTTCAGACACAAAAAAGGGTCTGGGGGGCTGGGGCAAAAGAAGACGACTTGCCTTCTGACGAGGCTCCAGCCCCTTTTTACAGCACTCGGAGGAGAAACAGGCACATATAAAAAATAAATATACAAATATACAGCAATTTTAAAATCCACAACAGACACAATAACACATCATTATAAACTTCGTACTAACTGCAGATCATGAGTGATTTAGGATATATTCTACAATCCATTTTTTAAATTGGAAAAACGAAATGTGTGCTTGGGCCATTTCTGCTATGTTTGGGTGTGTGTTTAGTAGATCTGGTACGAGATATGGAAGGTGCTGTGTACCGTAATTAGTTCGAACTCTAGGTTTCATATACTGTGAACTTCTGAGGCTGTAATTTGCCGAGGTTTGATCGAAGATATCAAGAAAGGGCGCTTGGTTCTGTCTAGTTTTATTAAAAATAAAAATAGATAATTTAAGAAGCAGGATTTGATCTATGTTTAATATTTTATACTTTTGAAATGCTGGGAATGAGTGTTCGTACCTTTTAAGGTTCTCAATAAATCGAACAGCCTTCTTTTGCAAAATAAATAGTTTTTGCTTATTTGTTTGTGTAGTAGTTCCCCATACTAACATACAGTATTGTAAGCGTGAGTAGACAAGCGAATAGTATAATTGCAGTTTCAACCTTTTTGGTAGTAATTGTCGGAATTTGTTTAATATTCCTATTGCTCTTGCAATATCAACCCTCATTTTTTCTATGTGTACAGTCCAACTGAGTGTTTCTTCAAACCACACACCAAGAAACTTGTGATATTTAACGCCCTCAATTTTTTCCCCGTCAAAAAATATGTTCAATGTACGCGAAATAGGTTTGTTTTTTGATCTGAACAATACGTATTTTGTTTTACTAGTGTTAAGATTAAGCTGGTTGCGCTTTAGCCACAATAATAATTTACTGAGCCAACTATTTGCAAATTCCTCGAGCTGATCCAGATTTACACTAGAAAAAAAAGACATTAGTATCATCAGCATATAAAATAATATCACGCGATTCAGGTATATTCACAATATCGTTTATATAAATTAGAAATAATAGAGGCCCCAGTATAGAACCTTGCGGAACGCCATATGTTATCGGTGCGAGTTGAGAATGAAATCCATTAAGTACCGTATATTGAGAACGCGAATATAAATAGCTGCGAATTAATTCTAATGCATTACCTCTAATTCCGTACGCCGACAGTTTCTCCAATAAAATTTCATGTTTTATTGAATCAAACGCCTTTCTGAAATCCAGGAAAATCCCAATGGTATATACATGGTTTTCTATATTAGTAATTATTCTATCTTTGATATATATTAGGGCTGATTCGGTTGATTTTCCTTTCTGAAAACCAAACTGTTTGTCAGTTATAACATTATTAATAGTAAAAAACCTGTACAATCTTGAATTAATTATTTTTTCTACAACCTTGGAAAAAAGTGGTAGTACAGATATAGGCCTGTAATTATTAAGGTTCTCATATGTGCCTCCCTTGTGGATAACACTGACTTTAGCAATTTTCATTTTTTCAGAGAATATACTAGAAACCATTATTTTATTACAAAGATCGACAAGAGGAGGTAACACTAACTCCGTTACTGCTTTAATAGGGGTAACCTTGATATCATCAACACCACTTGCGCAGTTATTTTTTAGGGACCTTAGTATGTTGCGAACTTCTGTTTCATCTGTTGGTTCTAAAAATATTGAGCTTAATACCGGAACAGATGAGTAATGGTTATCATATACGGTCATTGATTCACAGGCACCAGATGACAGAAAATGTGTATTAAATTTATCTGCCAATAAAGCTTGCGTATATAGAGTACCATCTATTTTAAGCTCTTCGGGAATGAAAACCGGATTTATTGTTAATCCGTAAACATATATTTGATCATCATTTATTCTGTTGCTTTACCTTTTAGCGACAAAGATTGTGAGAGAGAAAAAAGATTACTTCGTATTCTAGGAAGATTAAAATAATCATACTTGTTTACTGAATGGAAAAACCTTCGCCTTCTATGGTCATTGAAAACTTCAGAAACTCGGAACATTGCCTAATATGTTCACATTTTTGCTGGGCAGTTCGTCCTTCGGTTTTCTCATCGGCTATGCCGCAATCTCATTTGAATTTGAAGCGATCATAATAAAAAAGATATTTCTCGTAAGTACAAGAGACTAGCGTAGGCCTCTTGAGTCGTACTGAGTGCGGTTTTGGTGTCTCCTCACTTCTTACGCATTAAAAATCTGGCGCGCCTATTTTTTTCCGCAGAGCACTCGAGTGATCCAATTGGAGAGTCCGGTGCGTGTCGAGGCTGAACACATGTTTCGAACTAAACAAAAACTGTCTTGACAGTAACACCGAGCGTGGCATGAAAGAAGCTCAAACATCACGCTCAGTGTTGCAGCGCAGAGTGTTTGGTTCAGTTCAAAACAGATTTTCGGCCATGCCACTCACCGCGAGCTTCATTTCTTATATTGCAAGGATTGGCTCGGCCCAAGAGCTTGACGAGAAACAGTCAGCGACAGTTTCAGGACACGCATGGTGTGGCTTATGATGCTTACGCTCCTTTCTAAGCACTCGATTCTTTCATGTTCATTCTGAAAGTTTTGTCTGCCATTGACTAATACTCCACCTTTTCTTATTCCCCTGATTAAGCTTTTTTTGACGTCGGAAGTGAGAATTTTGGAAGCTAAAGAACACACGGTTATATTAAGGTGCCTGTTGATGCTACTTGTGTGAAACTTGCTGCGGTTTGTGAGTTTAACTTTTTTGTGTTAAACATATACTGAGGCCAGAGGCTTGATTCATTCATTTTCCGTGTTAGTCACTGCCTCGAAGGTGACTATATCTGCCTGGGGTATTTCTCTTAGCAAGGCTGGCCTCGGATTTAGCGTCATTAAATGTCTTGGAAACCTTGACCATGTAACATCTGTAAGGAAAGTTGCTCACTTCCAGAGGCTTCGGTTCTCTATGCAGGCAAACACAGAAAGCGAACCATGATGGTCCAGTAATGCAATACACACGCTTTAGAAAGATTTTAAAAGAGAGAATGTAATAATAATTTGTAAAAATGATTGTTTATATCGTTTCGTTCACAAGTGTGCCTCACTGGGACAGCTGTTCTAATCGCAGAAGCGAAATTGCAGTCACTCACTTTTTCTTGCAGTGTTTACGCAAAAAAAAAAAGAACTGAGCTCACGCATCTGTTTATTATTTTTAGTTAACGTGAGAAAAGGGGACATCGATGACTAGCGTGGGGGGCTTTGCTACCTCACAGCTATTGTGTGGACGTTTATTCTACTTCACACAATAGTTTCCCATAATACTACTACTGAGGTGAAGTGGGGTTAGTACCGCAACGGTTGTGACCGTTGCGGTATGAGCCCCACTTCATGTCTAGGCCGAGAGGACCTAGGCCCCACCCCCATACAGCCTCTAACGACTATCCGTCAGCGCCTCTCGCCGCTCCGCATCACCTGCTGTGGGAGTGCTCAGCAAGGCGACAGGAATGGGAGGCTGCACTATAGTCAAGCTCAGCCCAGCGGGCCGACCCAAGACGCTAGAGGCTTTTGAAGGGCACCAACAGGCCCCAACGAAGCAAGGAAACTTGTCTTCTACTCGCTGATGGCTGACATCAGAACGGCTTGTGTAGACGGCCTCATATAGTTTTCCCTCCCCCCTCTCTTCCCTCATATTCCTCTCTCCTTCCCCTTCGCGGCAAGGCCTGCAACCGGCCGCGTCATACCCTCCTATACCTGAATAAAATGTTTTGAAGGACTACAAATCTTCTAGAATGCCTATCAAGCAGCCATTAAACACCACTGAAGGTTACCATGAGTTGATTTAGAATAGTGGCATTCGTGTTTCTCAAAACATGGGCCGCAGTCTCTTGAAATCATCGCCTACATTTAGTGCACACTTCACTGAAATTGAGGCGTGATTACTTAAATTTGAGTTTTACTGCCTCATAGACGTTTCAAGAACCAGCTGAAACCTTCAGTCATGTTCTGTATCACCGGAACGTGAACCTTGAAATAAAATCAGGCTGGTTGCGTAGAATATTATAAAAAATGATTGGCGACGTCCATCAGAGTTCTAATTTAGAATCATACGTTTCGATGCCTGCTCGGCTATACTTCACAGGTTACCCTGGCAATAGTAGTTGAGGGGCAGTGTTTTTGTTTTCGCCTTCTTTTACGGTGGGGCAATTGTTTTTTTTAATTAACACTGCTCCTTAACTGGTATCGCTTAATCACCCCTCAAGAAGAGCCGAGTAGGCATCGAAAAGTAGGCTTCTCAATTAGGGCTTCGTTGGAAGTGGCCCATTTTTTAATTAAGTGTATCACCTGCCGTGAGATTCGACATGATCTAAAGTAGGCCCTGGATACATCCAGAAACGTATTAAGATCTGTCCACCTGAAAGAACGTTGAACTCAGCTTACATTCGTTCGGAACCTAACACGTTACCTGAGATCCAATGACGAGGTACAAACTTGTCTTTCAGGCGCAAGAAAAAGTATTACGCGCTCATAATTTTTGAATTCGGCTCTGCCTGTCTAACACAAACACTCGACATCGTGACATCAACTATTCAATTAGGAACAGGCGTGCGCCACAGCAAGTTCTAAGCCTCTTATTATCACTTAATGGACAAAGAGATTTCAGAATTAGCTGGTAAGAAAGCCATCCAGATCAAACCGCGTAGAAGGAAACGTAAACATTTTAAGTCTCCCGCGGGATTTTTTTTAAAGTTTGCACAACATATCTTTTTATGCAAGAGGACGTAGGTGCATTTGCCATTTTCAGCGATAGTCACTGTCAGCTTAAGAAACACAGGACATGGCATATATTATCGCTTCCTGCTTCGCGACTCATTTTTCGCGTTCTTATTGTTTAATACTACATACTCACCGGCTAGAAAGCAATAATAATAAGCTCGGAACTCGACACGCCGGGTGTTTCTTAAACTGTCAGCGACAATAAAAGAACCGTAGTGCTGAAAATAACAAAACGCTGGAGCTGAACAAGTTGCTTTCTTATACATTGACCTGAAACGCATACCTTTGGTTGCCCTCAGGTATTTTGTTTTTACGCTACGCACTGTGCACCAAAATACCGTCACTCACCAATTACACTTTTGCTCAAGTCCGAATGCACAATACACCAATTACTTCATGCTATTATGTTTATTGCACAATCACAGCTTGCAAAAATAAACACATTAGGTGAGCCTGCAGATCTTCCTAATATCCCTCCGAGGCGTACGCGGGTCCATGAACGGCTCGATGAAGTGTTCCATGTAGTACGATGTCTTGGCGAAGAAGAGCGGGTCCTCGTTTGAACCGCAGACAATGGGGCCGCCAGTAACGATCCCGTGCAGGGTCCAGGTACCGTTGGCATTGTGAACCACGGGTCCTCCGCTGTCACCCTACGCGGACATCGGTTACGGATGTGGTAAGATTGATGAATCGGATAACGGGCTTAAAGGGACACTTACAAAGTATTTATCCTCGCCGAGGTTTTTATTTAAATGTGACCTATCAGAACCCAACTTCCCATAACACAATTAGCCGCTCGAAATTCCTTTTCTTCCCGCCCGAAATCAGCCGGTCGAGAATTGGCCAGTTTCAGTCGCGCTTAATCTCTTTTGTATGGCTATCTCGTGTTCAAACCGTGTGTAGCAATTATATTCAATGTCCTGGGCCACCTAAGCCACACATCCAATATAAAGGACGAAAAAGAATATAAACCCCATTTTTGCGGCCTCCAAAACTGAAAATAAGTTGATCGAAAAAAAAACCGTGTTGCACAGATCACAGGAATTGCGTGTACACATGATTATGAATATGGCGACGTACAGCGGGCTGGATGACGCGATGGCGGTGCACGACGGACCAACGTTACGACGGACGTGGTGCCGCTACTTCGGAACTGTCGTTCGTGGTACCGTCCAATCGATCTTCGAGCACAGGACATCGAGCGGAAGGAAAACTAGAGCGAAACAATCGCACGATAAACAGTGCTCGCAAATGCGACGTCGTCGTCATCGTTGTCGTCTGCTTCACAAACCGGAGAAGCGGATAAAAAAAAAAAAAAAAAACTCGGTCGGGTTCAGCCACGTGACTTCCGGCCATGAGCTTCCGTGCTCGTGTTTCGGTTTCGAGCAGTCTAGTTTCTTTGACTTTATTAAAAGATGTACGTGACTCTGCAGCAAAATATTTATTGGGTAGTCTCCTAACTGTATTTTAAATCGCCTAGCAAAAGAAAAAAAATATTTGGGGTTTGCTAGAGTCCCCTTAAATTGAGACCATCGTCACGCGGGTCTCTAGGCAGTTTGGCATTAGGTCATACAGCATCCTACACTACGATTTGATGGAGCCAATCAAACAACGCCAAAAGTGCATCGTCACAGCGCTCGTCATTTCCGGGTGTTCGCAATCATCGGCTAAACTAATTATCACGCATAAAAAATCACACCACATTCACTGCGCGTGATTGGCTTCGTTGGTGATAGGAAAAACGCAACGAGGACGAGCACCATGACGACGCAGTTTTTATGCTGCTCAATTTAGGTTCATCTGATTGCAGCGTCGGCTGCGGTCGTACTTGGAATGAATTGGAGCATAGAAACAGTAAAAATTGGTAGATTGGCTTCGTTGGTGATAGGAAAAACGCAAAGAGGACGAGCACCATGACGACGCAGTTTTGATGCTGCTCAATTTGGGTTCATCTGATTGCAGCGTCGGCTGTGGTTGTACTTGGAACGAATTGGACCATAGAAACAGTAAAAATGGGTAGATATAGGAACGGTTTTATGAAACGACAGTTTTTACGAAGATCTTAAAACATGTGCTTGATCTCGCCTCGGAATGATGCATTATAGTGAAAGAAAAAGCTGAAAGAAAAATAAAAGACTTGAATTTAGTTACCTATATATTTACTTAATCCACGCATTTCTTTTTTATATAGGGTGCTCATAATAGCTCGATGTATTGGTTAGGACACAAAATCGCGTACGAGCCCAAAGGTACCGACGGCTTATAAAACGCAGTGCATGATTTTTATGTGATGTTGGATTCATGATTTGGTGATTTGTTGTTCGGCATTCTTATCGTTTACTGCCACTCTCTCATTGGCACGGGACTGGTGCAACTTTACGAAACTCGACCCGGCCTGCCTTTCTTACGATCTGATGACTATAGTCAAACAAACGTTTAATGAAAGTGGTAATGATGTTACTGAAGGCTGCACAATTAATTTTGTTTGTGATGAAGATGGTGATGGTAAGAGAACAGAAGGTAGGTAAAACAAGAGTAAGTATTTATTTGCAGTTATATGAGAATTAAAAAATAAAAACTTCAATAACATCAGAAAATTAGAATTGCGCAAAAAAAGCAAACTTCCAATTTTTTTCACGTTGATTTTTGAAATGTTTTGATATTTAGTTTTGCACCTTTTAATTAAGCCGCCAACCTTCAGGAAATTAGTTTATTAAAAACATGCACACATCACACATATAACTTGTTTTCTTAATCTATCATAGAAAAGTGTAGGACGCTTTGTGGAACCCCCTTCAGTAGAAACACATAACGATTGGCCCTTTTTGGGGCAGGTAACTGAAACTATTGCATAAATAACTTTTTACATGACCTATAAACATCAGGTAGTCCAAATAGAATGGCAAAACGGGACATCTGTTGATCTAAGCACGGCATTCACAGATATAAAGCACTACTTATGTATTTACGGTGTTCGTTCTCTCCCACGACAAAGTGCAATATTAGAATTCATAAATGGTATTTGTTTTCCTGAAAGAGAGGTCATATAACAGAACGTGGTTAAACGCGTGTAATGCGAAATTTGCTTACTTAAAAAGGCGATTCCATTACTTCAACGTTAAAATAATTTGTAGGTTGTATTTCTTAGCACACGCGAGCGAAAACACGTCACATTGCTCAGAAATATTACAATTCCTCCGCGCAATCGCAAAAAAAAAGTACATCATTTTTTTTAATTTTTAGCTCCTGTTGGCGGTCATGAGAACCACCCTATCACGTATTCTGGGACCCATGTTTCTGGTACGCCATCTACTCGAACTCAACGAAACCATTCTCTTTCCACTGGCCACCCTACCCATTTCCCGGGGCATTATCTCTTTTTTCTGGACTATGACCTTCCGCCTCGAGCTTAGGAGGTGTTGGGCGTGGTGCTTTGTGCATGAGGCATACCTTGAAATGTCGACACCCGTAGATTCGGGGTTCTAAAGAAGAGTTTCCAGAATTCATTTTCGTCTGGATGAAGCATTCCTTCCTAGGTTTCCATTCGATCGGAAAATAATAAAACTACAGGCTGTTCGCAGCGGTAGGTGTTGTATTGCGGTAAAGCGCTAGATATGCTATTTCATTTTCCAGTGCACACGGACGCAGCGCTGCGTCCGTGTTACTTCTTCGTCTGGTCCTTGTCTTTTCGCGCTGTTTTAATTCCTTCAGTACTAAGGTAAAGAATAGTCAACCACCCCGGCACTTCGTCGCCTCAGCAAAGTAAGTGTTCTATTAGCACGACCACGCGCCACGACGTCATGGCGGAATAAAATGCAATATACCAGAAATATCACTCCCCCCCCCCCCCCCTGAAAAAAAAAATAGCTCGTGAAGTAGATTTTTCGTCGTTACCCAAATACGCATGACGCGACCTGAGGAGCTGAGGTATCTGCTCCGCCTGCTCTGTCTCTCCTACCCCTACGCCGCATACGATGATGATGATAGCTAGTGAAGCATAACGCCTTGTAGTTCACGCGCGCAAAGAGGGTGTTGACAGTGAGTGATTTTCACAATTTATTGCAGAAAGTCCAAAAAGCTTTACACTAAACCTTCAAAAGGTTGTTTATCTTTTTAATGCGAAAGCATTTCATGCCCCACTACGCAAGAATCCGGCGTCGTAGGCGGCGTGCACGAGCGATGGTGCCAAAAATGGCCGACGGCGCCAAGAGTAAAAACACGTAAAAAATGCTCAGATTGGCGTCAAATTTCTCAGGGAGGTTCCTGAAAACAAAGAAAATTAATGGCTTAAAAAATAACTTGGTACAGTTTGGTTTGTGTGGAAATCGAACCCGTGCCTCTGGGTTGCGTGACGAGCACTCTTCTCCGACGCCACGACGGCTCCACGGTACTGGCTGACTAAAGCTGTGTCTAGTGCGTGCGTCATGCTTTCGCATTCCCACTCGTAAGCAGTCTTAAGTGTCTCTGCCATATTTGTTTTAAAATTCCAGGTATAGTTACTTAAATTTACAATTTTTATTGTTTGGTGGACCCAGAACACTTCAGTACTATAATACGAAGAGTCCAAGAAAGCAATGCTTGAGAGTAAGTGACTTGTTGATATAATAATAAGGTCAAAGTTGAGCCCTGCATTTAAAACAGGTGGCTGATTCTTACAGTAGATTATGAAGTTGAATGTAGAAATCATAGATTATCCTTTTTTTTACTCAAGTGCGAATGCAACAAGAAAAAGATAACTCACATGGAAAGCAAAAGGTGATCGTTGAGCCCGTACCTCAAGGCATTACTTTTCACAGCTCGTAGATTTCGAGAAGCATATCAGGCAAGTGGTAACCTTCCCAAGCAAGAGGTTGTGCCGTTCTTGCATGATACCCTTCCCATTATTACAATTTGGGTGTGAAGGTTACGTTCATAAAAATGCCAAGAAAAGGTGACTTTTGGGATTTCCAATCAAACGATAATATAAAAACGAGAATAGGTTCTGTCACAGAACTCATCGTTTTTGGAACATGACTCTTCCAAAGAAGGGTTGCCCCACTTTGTGATTATCGAGATGGTTCTAAACGCGAATGAGCCACTAAACAATTACCATGAGTGAACAGAGAAAAAAAAAGAAACAAAAGCTCTAAAACAAGGTCATCCGGCATAAAATTATAAAGATATCGCAAATAATAAAAAAAGTAAAACGAAGCGTTTGGTACAAATGCGCGTGATATTATTCTTTGTAAAATTATGGCATCCCACATAACACAAAAATAGAGTGAAAAATAAAAATAAAAGTTTATATCAAGAATACGAGCCTATAAGCTCGCATTCTGCTGGTATTCTGCTCGTATTTTGGATATGTTTGTATTCTGCTTGTATTGCTGCTTACACAAACAGAAATACCAAGCAAAAAAGGAGTCGAAAGATCATGCCTAACTTACCGTTTTGTGCAATACGAATATTTCGAAATGACTATTTTCTATTGACTCCAAAAGACGAATTTCATGAAACTATTTAAGGAGCAGTAATTACGCTGGAAATACGTTAAAAAAATTCCTCTATAAGCGTTTTGTGATATGTACTTAAAAACGCATATGTTTACATCTTCATCTCGTAATAAGGGTTTTTCTTTAAACACTTACAACTTGCGTTGAAATCGTACAAAGTTAATATATCGAAATAAAAAAGCTATTTCGGATTGCTAGAGTTTAGATTCTAATTATTTTGTCTCTTTTAAAGGCGTATAATTTAGGCGCCCATTTTGAAAATTTCGTTCTTTCGCGTAATTAACCTGCAAAGAGTCCGGCGAATGGGCCTACCAGGATGCCCCGTGGAAACGTTACTCACGTAGCAGGATGAACCGGAATGGTGGGTGCCGCAGAAGCGACTCGGGGGCGCCGGTACACCATCCCTGTTCGAACATTCTTTGGTTGGAATGGCCGTTGTCAGAAGCTGCTTGAGTTCCAGGGACTTGGACTTCATATTTTTCGCTAAAAGGAAACAGTGAAAACCGCCAAAAGATTAAACAATTTAGACCGACTTTTTTCAACTTTCAACCCTTTTTTTTTTTCCTTGATTGGAAAAGGTGCGGAAGAAAAAATGAGGCCCAGGTCTTACCATCGCAAGATAATATACAGACATTGACATCTTAAGAACCTCAGCGCGTGGCATGTTATTATGCTCCACCACCAACGATATTTGGGCAATACTGGATAAAGACGCCTAAGAACAAATCAGGAAGCAAGACGCGTGAAGATAATAAACCACGCCCCGCCTTGCCGTAAATTATCGGTGATTATAATATTCTGCACTGCTCACATTCGGCAAGAGAGGAACATTTTATGCACCAAACGGTGTTTACCCACACGAGCAGAATTCAAACAAATGAGTACGAGGAGATTCAAACAAATTTAAACATTAAAGGTAAACAAAAAAACAACGTAATACAAAAGCTGATACAAAAAAAAAAAACGCAAAATCCCATACTCGAAAATGGTGCTATATAAAAGAGATAATTTTACGACGTACGAATATAAAAAAAAAAAACGATGTTGGTTTCGCTCGTGCTCACAAGTGGCCGCATCTGGGATTTGGCTTTAAACCATTTGAATGCACGCACGAAAAATAAAACACCCTATAACTTTCATGTCGCTTAAAATAACCTCTTTTCGTGCCCACTGTTTTTTTGTTTTTTTTGCAGTGTAATTAGCAATACATATATTACCTTGTTGCGCAAAGTCCAAATATTTATTAAAACATAGCTACTTTAATTACAGATTGCATAGTATTTCTAAGATTAAAGCATGTACTCTGCGTTAAACTATATCAGATGGCACTTGTAAAATAAACATTGAAGGTGTACATAAAAATGGCAAGCTCCTTGGTATTTACAAATTGGTGATACACCGCGAAATAAACAAGGACAGAGAGTTAAAACGTCGAGTTGGGCTAATTGGGTGTTAAATCTTAAAGTTAGACGCCAAAAACAACAGGGACGCAAGAAGAGATGCCTTCATCATTAAACTCTCAGCTCAGCAGATCGGCGATGGCGGGTTTCCTTCGCAGTGTGCTTTGCGATGTGTCGGAAAATCTTTTAAAGGAGGTTAAAAAGCAGAAAAGATAAGTTTGTGAGGCGAGCACAAGGAGGGTGGTCAGATCTGCGGTATTACCCTATACACTTAGACTATTCCACAACTTGAAGAGCTATAGCTAATCGGTAAGGCATTGCTGTTTTTTTCTGCTCCAAATAAACTACCTGCATTGTGCAAAATAAATTAATTAAAGCCCAAATGACTCAGCTGTGATAGAAGGGGCTTGCAAAAAGAAGCACATGACAAAGCACCGCGAGTGTTTCACTGCCGTCTTTCGCGAGATATCCTTGTCATGCGGGAGGGTGTATGTTTGCCAGACGGGGAGATGCATTAACAATGGAATCAGAGAACACTATACGCCGACTAGGCAATCCCCGTCTGGCCACTTGGCTTTATATTGTGATCGCTGTGAGTGTAACCCAAATATTAATGAAACAAAAGTAGTCGGAAGAGGAGGAACAAACGTTGAGCGCGAAATTCGGGAAGCCTTTAAGGTTATATCCCATGAAACCCATGTCTCTATCAGTGCCCCCTCGTAATCCCTGACAGATAAGGAATAATCCTATCTCAGAAACGAGCGCGTCACATAGAAATACGTACTAGTGTTCAACACTTCTTTATCTGCATTGTGAATGCAAAATATTTCCCATGCGCATGCGTACATCAGCTTGTGTTCGCGTTTGTGTGTGTGTGTGTGTTTTTGTTACAATAAAGGTTAGTTGAAAGTACGCCTCGTTCAGTCAGCATCTCTTCTTTTGTCCTCGTTGGTTTTGACGTCTAACTTTAAGAAAAAACAGAGAGCTGCGTCACCAAGTTCTAAGATTGAACTAGCTCGCCTGCATCGCCACTTTGATTCCTCTTCGCATATAATCGAGGCAAATGTCCTTTCGGTGTTATCCACTCAAACTTGTTCTAATGAGCTTTGCATTCGAGGTCAAGCACTCAAAAATATATAGATGTATACACTGCGGGACACTGACAACACGAAGAGAACTTTATGCGTCTTTCACGTTTTTATCGAAGGTTTTAAAAAGCAAACCAGATATTGGACAGCGCAACTAGTCCCAAATGAGCTGATTCTTTCAACATAACAATTGTGATGACAGCTATTCAGTTGTTAAAGAAACACGTGAAAAACTGGCCACTGCTTCCTCATGGTATGCACTCTAACAATATCTGATTTAAATCTCCTGGAGAACAAGAGAACACGAATCACAGCGAACAATACCAGTATCCCAGAAATTGACAAAACTCCAAATAAGATTTTACAAAAAACAAAAGCGATGAACGCTAAGACATTAATGTTTTGGACAATGAACGTGACAATTCGCTTGCTCATGGTCCCTGAGCACATTGCCTTATTCAAATCTAATCGTAATCTTAGCTTCGTCATCCGCTGCGATCCTTCCATTGATTATCATGATTGACAGTCGGTATTCTGCAGGAAAGTGAACTTACTGACTGACCTTCCTCAGAGTTAGCAGTGTTGCGCGCTGAACACAAGGTTTTGCTAAAGAGCTGGGGGTGTGAATTTTTAAGCTGTTTCTCCGGAGGCACTGGACAAGGTCACTGCATTTCACAATGCGAAATGAAACGTCTTAAATGTTGACGAGAACTTTTAAAATGCTTAAATCTAACGAGGGCTTGGTAATGAAATAATAGTTTAAAGAAGGAATATGCCACCCCATTTTTTGGACAAAGCTCTATAAACGGGCATATAGTTAAATGCGTTGGTCCAATGCTATTTCATAGCGAACTATGGTGCTTAATTTTTTACAATTGATCATCAGTCAAGATTTGTGTTTGTAGTTTTTCGCCGCTCAAAACGCGCGCCCGCCTTCATCGCTGCTATCGCGAAAACCACACATTTCAAGAAACTTGCTTCGGAAATCAAAGCAACAATTTAGGCCTTAATTAAACCATGTGCACTTTGTGATGTCTTCGGGACTTAATGATATCAAAAAGGATAGCATAAAACAAGAAGAAGTTGCTTCAGTCTTGCATGTAACAAGGCTACTTTGCCACTGAAAGCTTAAAAACAGAGCAAGGGGTGTGACGAACCCCAGGCAGCTTAGTATTGTTCCAGAGCCGATAACATTTGCGTCAATATAAAAAAAAAAAAAACTCCGAAGAACACATTGCAACGTTGGAAACGTGGGTATAAAAAGCCACGTCCTGTTTTTTCTTAAGCTCTCCCTGACTATATTGAAGTTCACTCTAAGTTGGGGTGCAGCCTAGGCTACCATCCGATGAGGGCCATGCTAAAGTCCCTTGATATCTCTTTGTCATTTTACGAATGACAAAGCACATTTCGCTCGAACAAAATGGCGGCATTCAGTTGAAATTTTTGCTATGCGCCGCCATTCGCTTCCTAAAACCTGCACCGTCACGCAGTCGGCGTTGTAAAGAATGTCGCTACTTGTAGGAAGCTCTTATCTAGGGACTTTAGGCCATGCCAGCGGCGCCACCAAACGTGCATTGTCACCGAACTGATCGTCTTTGCGCGTCTGCTACCATCGGCTAAAATAATCGCGCACTGGAAAGAAGCGCGGGATCACGGCGTATTTTTTTTTTGTGCGCGATTGGTTTAAGCTGATTATGGGAAACACAAAAATGACGAGCACCATGACCAAGCACTTTTGACGCCGCTTCGTCGGCCCCAGCGGAACGTAGCGTGGGCTGCGCTCAGGCTTAATGCGAAACGGAGTATGCATAGTAAACGATAATTACACAGGGAGCGGCGAAACCCTAGCTACCTAATTATTATCGCCCAGCAACCCGTGGGATTGTGGCGTTAGCCGATAAGGAACACCGAAAGAAAAATTGGGAAGTATGAAATGTGGAGATAATGAGCCCCCCGCGTTTTTGAAGTCGTCCATGGCTGTCGCAGTGACCGCAACATATTCGTCATGCGGTTGGCGTGATATCTTGCCTTTCGTCGTTCCCCAGCCCGTGATGTAGAGCTCCGATCCACCGGCCAGTTCTTGGCCGCTCGCTGGCAAGCAAACGGGCTGCACAGTTGCGCTGGTGTTTACAGGGTGACTCAGCTTTAGGATGGCAATGTCCTCGAAGCCTGCCTGCGGGGAGCAATCAATCGCAGGATTGCACTACGTCGAAAGCATGTTAGGATAACTCTAATAAAAAAAAACAAGAAGAATTTGCCACTTTATAACCGTGTGATATTTTATTGCGAATGGCATTTCTAAACAAATCCTATGCGCGCTTTCGCGTCCGTACCTCGGTTTGTTAACCACGAAGTAGGTGGCAAGGATCAATTATAAGCCTACCTCAGGTATGCGTATAGGAGGCAATACGCTGAACGGATATGCTATTTGGCTGAACTACACTCTAAAAAATGCCTGCGCGTTTACTTAATCACAAAACACTCGAAGCACCAATCTCTGCGAGCTACCAAATCAGCTCTGCGAATGATGAGTCGGAACATTTGTTCAGACCTAAAAATGAAGTCTGAGCTGTGACATTACGGAATGCAAAGCGTCATGCTTGCATTGCGTAATTTCAGAGCGCATTCTTAATGTTTAGGTCTAAACATACGTTCCGCCTCATTATTCGCTGAGCTGATTTTGTAGATCGCAGAGATTGGCTTTTTGGGTGTTTCGAGGGTAAGTAGACGCGTAGGCATATTTTTGAGTGTTTACGGTTGTAAATTGGGCCAGTTGGCTGCACTCAAACATGGTGAAATACAGCCTTAGTAAACACGGACGACGAACGAGAAACGAACACGACAAGACAACGGCTCCCTGGCAACTGAAGTTTGTTTCATGAAAAAGAAACAAAGGCAACTTCTTAAACCGATTACACACACAAATTAAAACGCACGCCTAGCAGGCAACTAGAGGCCGGAAAAACATTGCCTTACAAATTGGCACTGATGTTAGACCGAAGCTACATTATATCATTATCGAATAATGCCACAGATGGCTCACTGACACATCTGTCTGCCAACGAAGAAATAAAGAATGCTTCAAATATTTATCAAGTCATTCCGTCTCGGTGTCTGCCCATAACAACTGCGTCACCACAAAAAGGGAGACATGAACGATGCCTGGCATGGTAGCGGTAAGAGTCACCCGACCGTAGCCCTAAGGGAGTAAGCGTGCTCTCTCAACATTTCATTCAAACACCTTCCGGTCTAACCTACATCGAATCTTCCACACGACAAAGGTAGCCGGTAGACGACAGCTGATGTACTGGTCACAAACGGTTTTTGATGTTTTTTTGTGCACTTCGCTTGCGGACGTTTGTCAGCGCTAGCACTAACTCTCCCACATACCTGGCTCATCTTTTGTGGAGCTGAGGACAGAACAGGGATCCTTTACCGGCCTCCGACCTGATTTGGGTTATGGTAAAGCCGAGGAAGGTATGGGAATATCACCATTCGACTGCTTCCCACACCTGTCTTTCTCTTCTCTATAAAGTTTGCTTGTTTCAAAAGAAAGCCTGCTACCTCAGTCAAGAGCCGAAGGGAAACCCCAACATCCTAAGTCACCTGCCCCTTGAAACTCTTCCACCGAGTGCACGCACGACTTCTTGAGGGCAGATCGATTGCATGAAACGGCAATTCCCCTCTTTACTATTTTTGAGTTGGTGGACCTGTAGTCAAGTATCGCCTTCCTTGAGAGGTGAGGAAGGACCAGCAAACATGTTATCTTTTTTTTTTTTTTTTGGGGGGGGGGGGGGGGGAGACAGCGACAGATGGACAAACTGGATAACCCCCTCATTATGTTCTCTTTGTGTGTAATATTTTTAAGAAGTGTTCTTTGTCTCCTTTTCACAGAATAAACTTCCTGTGGTGAATCAGCCGTTGTCTTGTCGTGTTTGTTTCTTGTTCGTCGTCCGTGTGTACTGAGGCAGTATTTAATTATGTTTAAGCGATATCATCTCCAGAATGGCAAATGCGGTGACGAAGGGTTTTAACTATGTCTTTATACATATTATATTTATGTAGATAGAGTAAGCTGGATAGATTTGAAATTCAGTTATGCTATAACAGAAGTCGAAAATTCGTTGCCGAACTCCCGTCCGCGGGCCTCCCGCTATGAAATTGAAACTTCGGTTTGTTTGTTTCTTATCCCAATTTTCAATTACTTCATGACGCATACGTATTTGCCATAGTATGTTTCGTCAAGAAATCACAATCTGTGGCTTGGTTCTCAGGAAAACCTAAGTTCATATTTGATTTTATGTGCGTTAAAATCTTCTCTCAGAGTTGTTTAAAATCTGATAATAAGCTGAAAAAGCACATGACACACTTGATTATTTATATATTTTTTTTTAAATAATGCTACCCTTGTAACAGCTGTGTGCTACTTAACAAGGTGTTACCCAAGTCACTCGCATCTTTCCTAAGTGCATCTCTCCACGAAAATATTGAATTCATTTGCCAAGGCAAAATTTCTTTTTCCATGTTTACCCCGTTACACGGGCATGCATGCATACTTATCCTTGTGGGTGTAGATTATTTAAATTTTCCATTCATTGTTTTATACATCAAGAATGCGGAAGATAAATAAGAGTTATAAGCACCATTAACAGCAAACAAAAACGCAAACAAATTGAAGGGTGTAGGACAGCCATTTCCAGCAATAATTATGTCACTATTTGCAACAAAAAGCCGTTGTAGAGACAATCGAAACATATTCTTACGAGTTGGTATCACATTACTTTACAATGCTGCTTGCGTTTCACCTATTTGTTGTGTGTGTGTTTATACAGCCTGAAGTTAGTCTGCCTCAGAGGGCGTTGGTGTCTTAGATGTAGAGGAGCAATATGGCCAGTGTGGTACAACAGATAACCTGGCGTCTTTAACGTGCACCACGCAGTAGTGATACACGACAGAACTTCAGTACGATGCTCATTCAGATCGAAAGAGGCAGGGGTGGGGATTGAACGCAGGATTCCTGGGATCTGCAGCGCGAGCTTTCGCTTTACGTGCTCCGAGCTGGTGTGCTCCGAGCTCCACGTACTACGAGCCTCTTGCTTTCTCCTCTTCCAAATCTTGTTTCTTTTTTTTTCTTTTTTTTTCTTATCACACCAAGATGATTTGTGAGGATTCGGGTCATGCCCATGTTATCTGGAGGTTGGAAAATCCTACGCTCGTGTCCTGTTTTCCTTGACATTAAATTAGATAGAAGCCGAGCTTTCGTCCGTCACCAAGAATCCCCACCCAAAATCACGAAACCATAAATATAATGTGTGCCTAAACGAAATGTCAAGATCCTTTATATTAACCCCTGGTATTTCGGTCTAACTTAAACGATATATTTCTGCCTTCTAAAGACTGCCAGAGAACGGATTGGCTTTGCAATAAGTGTTTCTTGTGCCATCGCCACATGTGACCTCCGAAGACTTAGGTGTGAATTCTCAAAGTCTATCAGAGTTCAAGCTTTCAGAATCCGGGACAAAAAGTGCTTAGCATAAAAAAAGCTCCCGTCATGTGAATAGCGGGATAGGTGTCCGAGTGGGCTAGCGCTCACCTAACCTCGGTATACACAATAGTAATTTTAAGTTGTTTCAACTTATGATATGTTAAGTTAATTTGAGTAGGGTTCTATTTTTTCGCTATATATTGATACAAGTAGAAAATTAATCACCGAGTCGGCTTGATAAAAGTTGGGGAGAACCGAAAAACCCCCAATTGGAGATTTCTTTTGATGAGACAAACCCATGCTTCAAGAAAACAAATCTTTAGCCCCAGCTTTATTTCATGGTGACCCGGAAAACGGAACTCGCTGAACTTCCCTCGAGGCTACTTATTTCCTCTTGTTCCCTCCTCGTCCAAATCTTGTTTCTTTTTTTTTCTTATCGCATCGAGATGATTTGTAAGGATTCGGGTCATGCCGTTGTTACCTGGAGGTTGGGAAATCCAACGCCGGTGTCTTGTTTTCCTTGACATTAGATTAGATAAACACCGAGGTGTCGTCCGACTCCAAAAATTCCCACCCGAAAGCATGAAACCATAAATAGAATGTGTGGTGAAACTGAATGTTAAGATCCTTTATATTGACCCCTGGTATTTCGGCCTAACTTAAAAGATCAATCTCTACTTCATAAGAACTGCTAGAGGGCGGGTTGGCTTTGCACCAGTATTTTCTGTGTCACCGCAAAATGGGGGCGCCGAAGTCTTAGGCATGAATTCTCAACGCTTATCAGAATTTAGGCTATTGCAATCCCGGCCAACAAGTGCTTATCATTAAAAAAGATCCGTCATCTGAATTCCAATCGGAAGAGTCCGTAACAAAGTGCATTCTTTGAGTCACGCGAGTGCAGGAAGTCTTTGTTAATGTGCCTTCGCTCCTGTGGGCAACCATAGAATATTTGTAAATGTATGTTCCAGGAAAACGTAACCTACGGTCTTTCCAGTTGTGCGAAAATTTGGAGTCACGCAGACATCGTCCACACCGACCAACATTTCGGTGCTGTCCATGGCTAGGCGTTGGTGCGAGCCAAGGTGAACATTGATATCAGTCGCCATCCTTTCCCTGAAACAAAAGTATGCTCAATCTTTCAGAGTTGAAGGAAACCGAAATATAGGTTTTTGTCTAAACATTTTGAGGCACAAAAATTCCGGAAAGCCAGAGCAGAACCAAACCCGATATCTTCTGGCCAGAGACAGGAAATTTTGGTACGCGATCGCCAAGAAAGCTCCAGGGTTATTCTTCACTGTTTTGCATAACCAGTTGTTACATTAGGAGGATTGAGGCTCTTTTGGGGCCTCAATCCCCGAGTAAACACCATATTTAGGCTTCACTGCATGGTGATGCGGTTGTTACTGGCATTCTCTGCTCATGAATCGCACTTTAGCACTCTTGTGGCGAATTAAAGAAAATCATAAATTAGTCTTTCTATAGCTTGTCAGTACGAATGAAAATCACCGTCGCAATAACTAGCGTGTTGGAGGAATTCCCTATTATGCCCACGTTAGGCGCCATGAATTGACAAACTTGGCTAAGTTAGTGTTTTGTTGTTTTTTTTGCGTGTTGTCTGATCTTGTCCTAAAGTCAAGTATGGGTCAAAAAGAGCACAACGAAAAATCTTTTAAAATTATATGCTAAAAAGTCCTGAATAAACTTTGATGGTGTACATTTAGTCTAATTTTAAATCGTGGTGTTGTGAAGATGTAATAAATAACTTGTTTGGGTTTGGGATATAACAAAAATTTACTAAACAAATTTGCGCTCGTATAAAAAAAAATCATTGTGAAAATTTGTTCGTATGTTTGCATGTGTTTGTGCAAGTGGCCCTGGAAAAGGGCGGGGGGGGGGGGGGGGCGTAGGAATAAATGTGTGAACGTTGGCATGAAGCAGACACTATCTTCCATGTCTCCGCAAGAGATCTTTTCATCTTTTTCTCTCAGTTTCTTCCACTGGAGTTTTCTGGAAGCAACTTCTTTGGCATTGCGCTAGGCCGTCCACGGACGTATTGACTGAGTAACTAAGCTTGAAGTCATAATAGTATTTTTTTCAGTGTTTGTCTAACTCAACTTGCATATAAATATATCTCATAAAAATACACGTCAGTCGCGTAAAAGATTTTATTTTCCTGCGTTCTATTGTTTATAACTCAACAAGCTGTTTAGACTCATTGCTCTCAAAATTCACGATTATTATGCTGGGAATATTTCTGAATCCTTTTTTTCTCCCGCAATTGTTATTTGTTTTTTATGCGCACCGCATTATACGTGAATGACGAGAGCTATGAGTTTATATAGTGTATCGGAGCTACAGAATTAAGAACCCCAGAATGCACCGGAAGTAACAACAAACAAGTGCATTAAGAGTACTCGAAGAGCACTGATCTGCGATTGCAGCTGTTAACAAAATGCAGGATGTATAACCTTGTCACACTAATGAAATCGCAAGCATCTGCATGACACTTAGATAGTGTGTTTTAAGGGTAATGTTTCTGCTAAAGTTATAAAAGACAATATTTACTAGTCACATGGTTGTATTTAAAAGCGATGTTGGCGACATTCTTACGCAGTTCACTGGTCCTCTAAACCACCGGTCCCAATACTAAAACATCATACAAAAGGCAGTCTGCAACTATGTCGGGGGAAGTTTCTTTCTGATACGACAACTCAGTTACATTGGTGATAAAAGCACTGCCTGCAGACATGTTCGAAGTATGCATAGTTACGAAGAAAACATGCCTCGATCATGCGTGAGGTGTGACCGCACAGAATTATGTCATCGTGTGTGCAACGATCACCCTGTCGTTTGTACGACGTATGAGAGGTCTGATTGCGGCTTAAAGGCACGCTGCAAAAGAAAGTATAGGAACCTTTCTCACCAGACGCAATGGGCCGCTGTCAACACGTGCTGGTCACTGATGAGCGCGCCGCCGCAGAAGTGCGAGTACTTGGTCGTGTAGATGCCGACCTGCCATGGCCAACTTCCGCTTACTGCAGTGCGACCGCCGATGATCCTGTCTCCCTCGTCGGTGTCGGGCGGAATTTCAGGCTTTCCGCACTTTCCTGCCCCAGCGAAAGACAAACAATTTGAGCACAGTTATGCGCCTTTCCTTCCCATAAAAAAATAGAAGAAACATTCCGAGACTCCCGTCTACAAAGACATGGCAATAAAACATATATATCACATTTATTAAATCTATTGCGTGTAATTTGCACCGATATTTAGGGATAAGCGTAGGTACATGATCTGAGTTCAGAAAAAAAAATATAAAGAACAAAACAAAGATAAACATTTCTGAGGCGTCCTGAACGAAATAAATTTTATAAAGTTTGCCAGAGGATAAAATTTCACAGTAATTACAAACAAACACAACTTATAATTGTTTAACTTTAATAATATCCCAGTAATTTAATCTACGACAAGTTTATACAGCATAAGGCGCGGCGAGGCCAACAAGAATATGTGTCTGACAATGTCGTGGTTTTTCGTACAGGCACTTCCCTGTTTATTCGGCGCAGTACCCTGGGCCAACGTCGGCGGAACCGTGCTCCCTGCATCAGGTTCTGCCAGTCATCGCCTGTTTCCAAGCTATACGCTGCTGCAACGCCCCTTGATTCATCTGTGTTCGTGACGTCACCATCAACCGCATTCATAAAGGACTGCCTTCAGAACTACAACGTCAGTGGGCGCGGCGAGGCTAACAAGAACATGTGGCTGACCATGTCGTGGTTTTTCGTACAGGACAGTTATCCTTCATGCTTTAGGAGTGATGATATGTGTCTTATAGTTGCGCCGCGCCCACAAACGCTTTGTGCTGTTGACTGTTTTGATGTATGTAAACTGCTGCTATGTGGTGACGTCGAGACAAATCCAGGGCCAATGGTTGGAGAAATGTTTGAGTCGTTGATGAACGGGCAAGCAATAATTCACAAGGAAATAGCTGACCTGAAAATCCAACAATCCGGCACTGATAAATCAGTTACAGAAGTGCTGTAAAGAATTGCAGAAGTAGACAAGGTATTGCTTGAGTTAAAAGTTAAATCACTGGAGGTGGATGCACTTAAAAAGACCGTTAACAAGCTAGAGGAGACAATAACCCTACAAATTTCAAAGCTCGCTAATTTAGAGGACAGGAGTCGACGTTCAAATCTTGTTATCTTTGGAGTAGCAGACGCACCAGATGAGTCCGAGCAGGACCTGAGAGGCAAGGTTGTCGAAAATATGTTTTCAACGCGACTGCGAGTCTCCTGCACCTCTGTTCAAAGAATTCATCGCCTGGGAAAACGCGTGGGAAAACGGCCGATTATTCTGTGTCGCCAAGATTACAAAGAAAAGGTAGAAATCCTGCGTAATGCAAAAAAAAAAACAACAAAAAAAGCTTGAAGGTACCAACGTTCACATCCAAAACGATTATTCTCAGGAAACGCTCAAGAAAAGAAGACTGCCATAAAATAGTGCGAGCGTCGTGAGAACGAATAAACAAAAAGTATTTTTCGTAAACGAGACCTTTTTGCTTGGTATGAATCTTCAAATGCACGAGTAAACGTAGCCATTGCCAATGAAGCTCCTGTTGATGAATGACGAGAACCATTACCTGTTTCTAAACAATTTTGTCTACTGAACATGAATGCGCGAAGTATAATTAAAGGAGCTGTGCAACGATTTTAACGTTGAAAGAATTGGCATCTTCTATTTTTGACATTGTTCACCTTGTCACAAAGGACAGAAAACACACCTCCTTCCTTCGAAATGTTGCGATTCCACCGCGTAATCGCGAGGCAAAAATTAGAATATTCCCCGACCTGCAGCCGCGAGCGGCGGCCATGAGAAACACGCGGCATGACGTCAATGGGGGGTCTTGTAGAAAGATAGCAAGTTGTGCGAATACCTGCTCGATAAAAGGTAACTTTTCTATAAATCTTGTCGTTCCAACATAAATATAAATGCGTCAAAAACCTGGTGTCATCGACAAAACTTTTATTATACGGAGTTTTAGTGGCGCCATCTATCCTAGGTTCACAAACCCGTCAGCTCTATCTGCTACCGCGAAAAGCTGCCAGAAGCCGGAGGGGGAGGGGGACAGGGCCGGACGGGTATGGCCGGACCCGGATGAGAGTTTCCTCCTTTCACCATATTGTTCGCGCTGCGCCAGCTGCGCCAGCTGCGCATGCCAGCACGTGGTCACGCGGTCACGAGCGGATGAGTTTTCGCTACTTACTGATGGCTCTAGAGAGAGAGCTTCACCGGAGCCCCGCGCTTACCCCATTGACGTCACTGCGCACGTGACCCGGAAGACGATGCACGAGTTGAGAGGTGGAAAAAACCTGGATCTTTTTTCATGTTTTTAAAATAAAAATTAGGCTATCCAGACAAAATTTGTTTTCCGTAGTTCACTTCAGAAGTGTTAGGCATCAACTTCCACAATTATTAAAGCAAAGCCCTGAAATTGTTGCACAGCTCCTTTAATAAAACAGAGTGGTTTGAACTCGTTTTTCTCAATTATGACGCCCATGTCACTGTGATCACTGAAACGTGGCTTAATGACTCTGTATCTGATGCTGAAATCTTTCCGGAATCCCATCAAGTGTTTCGCAGGGACCGTCCCTCTCGTGGCGGCGGTGATGCGGTTGTAATAAAGCCGTCTATTTCTGCTATAGTATTAGATCAAATTAGTGATCACGAAAGTCTAAGACTTCGTCTTAATGTTTGGGGCCATAAAACTATACTTTGCGCCGTATATAGTCCAGACTACTTAAATCGGCTATAGGATGACCTTTTAAAATACAGAGGCGAGCAAATTATTCTGTTTGGAAATTGTAATCTCCCCCATATTCACTGGCTGCGATTATCTAGCTCTCCCGGTGATGACATCGTGTTCGACATGATGCTCGCATGTGATCTAACCCAAGTCGTTCAAGATTTTACACGGGAGAGTGGTTCCAGTCGCTCAATTTTGGACCTTATCTTTGTCAGTCGCGCTTTTGTTGATCACACAGTAACAGTAAGGCAGTAACAAAAAAAATCAGTGATATTTAGATAAAACCTTTATCCGCAAGAGAATAATATTCTTGCGTATTGCTCTCTTTTTTATTACATCAATACAAGCAATGTCTTTAAAAACATCATTGCAGTAGTTAATGTGTGCTGAACAACCTTGAACCCGTAATCAGTTCGAGGACGCGGCACTTTCAAGGATCCAGCGCTGCGCACTCCATATATAATATTACTTGCAGTTAGTTTAGAACTCCTTGCGATGAATGATTGGGAAGTTCACGCGATGCCGCGTACACTCTCGCAAGCTATAAACATGAAATATATTTGTTTTTATTTACGTGACTTCATCTTTAAAAAACTGGTTCAGTATATGCCTTAAACGAGGCATTAGCTACGATCCGAATTGCTTTCTTCTGCAACGCCAATAATTTATTCGGGTTGGTACTTGTCGTTGTTCCCCTAACTAGGTGAGAGTAGGATGAACGAGAATTGAATCATGCTTTAAATATTAGAAGTTTTAGACTAGTCGGCAAGATAGGACGATGTGTGTATAGAATACCCATGATATTTACGAGTTAAGGATAAGGTTTTGAATATAAAATTCCCATTACATATGTTATAGAAAATCAAGCCTAAAGTAGTTACTAATTCAACCTCAAACTAGTTCAAGATTTTGTAGTGGCATTCAACACTGTACCTTTTAGACAAAAAAGTATCGCTTTTTTACTGTTATTTTTTATTAAAGAATTTAAGCCAGTTAACGTACTGAGCTTTTGCTAGGCAGGTGTTTTGATCAGAAACTATCCTGTGTGTATATTCACTGAAAAAATAAACTAGTATCATCACCATAAATTAAAAATGAGGTATTACTTTCCATGGTGACAATACCATTAACAAACAGGTTAAAGGCAGTTACCCTAAAACGCTACCTTGAAGTACCCCTATCCGAAATGGTTGTCATTAGAGCGGCCCCTGGAATGTGTAGCCCTTGATTGATCTTTTTCTAGCAGTGAAGTTTAAACTATAGGTAAATTTTTTTATCAACCAGGACAAGGATTTCATTTTTCTTTATCGTCACAGCGTTCCTCATCATACCTTTTTCAGTGTTTTTATAGCAGAATGAGCGCCACAGCATACAATATAACTTGAGTATAAACTCAGGAAGTGTAGGAGCCAAGGACATTAAACTATGGTGCGCTCACGCAGTATTGGGAGATAATTTGAACACAAGCAAAGCTTATAAACGCCAAATTAAAATTATAGGTAAAAGAATAACTACCATTAAACTATTAAACGCATAAAACTCATAAAACTGTTCAAACTGGAAATTAGAAAATATGTTTAAATAATTATTTTGCAAAACTTACCTTGGTATTTTGACAGGGTGGGCACCAACAAGAGAGATAAAACAATGAGTCGCTTCATGGCGACTGGTTTCCACAAATGTGGCGTCCTCCTGCCCGCGCGTTAGTAAAAGCCCTAAGAGTAAGTGAAACCTGTTCAAATAGACGTCTTGTCTCAAGATACCGTTCCTAGTAACACGTGGGTCAACTGCAGTGCCTTGAGATAAATCGATACAATTTCTTTCACTGGTTCTTTCTCTCATGGGAAAAAAGTTGTCTTCTCACAAGGTCTGATTGCCAGATGTTACTGGTTTCGTTGAATCAGCATCCGGGTTATTGGACGGAATGGGATCGTCGTGTCCTCACTGCATGTATCTTTTTTCCTCAAGCGTTATCACAACCATTCGTTAAATTTGTCCGTTGTATTCATTATATTTCTAATCTACGGTTCAGTGCGTGCTCACATAATATTGTGCAATTGGAGAGTTTGGTCAGTCTAAGGCATTAGACGGAGGTGAGTCTGGTGTTAGGATCTAATAAATATCTATCATTTTCCAAAATGTGGGGTCAATGAATTCCTTCTCGAGTGGTGACTAAAGTAGTATTTAATACTTTGCCTGCAGGTGTTCCTCAGTACAGTGTACGTTCGTTTCAGGTGTTCCTTAACTAAGGACATCCAGATTTTATGCAGGTATACGGTGAATGACTCGCAGAACTTAGATGGACGTTTTCTAAAACAACGCCCTCCTAAGGTACTTTAATACGCAAGTCCTACTTAAAAGACCGTTTCAAGGTGTTTTTTCACTAGTACTTTACCAATGCTCTTTTTAAAATACACAACGTAGCATGTACGTGTTAGCAACATCTTTATAGTCAATAAAGCTATCCGGCTTATATCTCTGCGTAGCACAAAGAGGCAAATTTCAAAATGTTTTATTTCATCTTAACAAGAAAAAAAAACACAGAGCCGTTTTGTTATTTATACGGGTGGCGTCTTCTGTTCAATTTTTGTAATTAGGTACAACTCTTATAAAAATAGCATTCAGAATTGTTGAATTTTGTATTGTTTTATTGGCACTGACTCCAAAGATTCACCGACATGCAATTATACAGTTACTTAAACACAGTTACGACACCGGAAAATTTACCAAATTTATCGGCTATAAATATTAAGCTAGATCGCAGATTTTCTTTTTCTCGGACTTTCCTTGTGAGTTTAGGTAAGGACTAATAAAATCTGCAATAAAATGAGAAACTTTTGTGTTAATCAGGGGAAGGTGCTCAAAGCCACCAAGGTGTGGGCCGTCTGAGACGATGCCGTAGAGAGTCCAGGTCGTTCCGTTTCCGAGCCCCACAACCGGACCTCCGCTGTCTCCCTGCATCGGAAGATGAATGTTGTTTTAAAAACACAATTTATATAATGAGCTGAACTGGGACATTACAAAATGCGCTACACTTTAGGTGTTCCGTCTGACACACATTACAGATTACAGAGGAACCTAAATTCACAGATTTGCGTGAATGAATAAAGTCACAAGCTCGAACTTTAAAATTATCAACGCCTCGACATCAACATTCCTGTCCGTAGTGTCTGCACCTTAAAGAAAAGGACCAATCACTCCCGAATCACAGACACTGAAGAAAATATATAGAGTATTATTTTTGTGATTAGAATGCCTTTTGTGAATTAGAGTAATAAAATTTCATACTGGTCCTGTGCAATAAACTGACCGATTAGACATCAGCTGTATAAAAGCTTAAAACTTACTGAGGGACTTAATTTATTCTTTCAGCCCTCCTTGGTTGAAACCAGAGTGCATTCACTCATTTATAAAATGTACCGGGTGACAGGTGATATATAAACTTACAATATTTTATTTTGCAAAAACAGTTAAGACAAATCCAGCAGCAAACTTGATTCCTGCGCGTATTCAGACACAGCGCCACCAGGATGCTAGGTAACCGATATCGCTCTTTTCATATTTTGTGAAATTTGTTTTTCACAAGTGCTCATAAAATCATATCAAAGATAAATAGTAGCTTCGCTTTGATTTTCCTCGGAAATAAGTTTTCAGCCTCTGTGAATGTACGATTAAAGGAGTGTAGTCGCAGGAAAGGGCAATTGTGCAATTCAAAAAGCGGAAAAAAAACAAGAACTACAGAAAGAACTGGAAAGAATTCCTCCGTTTAGTTCTTAATTTGTTTGGCGCTTTTCAAATTTAAGAGATGCCACCTTGCCCAACTACAAATTCTTCTACAATTCTGCTTTACAAGAATGAATAATCAGTAATTTTTGTCTGATTTATCCTTTTCGATTACATATAAAAACCAATGGAGACTTCTAAAGGTGAAGCACTTGTTGTTTACCCTAAGGAACAAGCAAACTGGGTAAAAAATATATCCTGTCGAGTATGTGTTTTTACGCTTGAAAAAGGTAACATAAGGTGGGCTAAAATGAGACGCAGGGCAAAATGCAACAGTTTGTGTTTAGCGACACTTGACTTCCTGGACAAACAGTTGGAGTACCTTGAAACTTCACATAGAGGTGCCGTCACCTGTACACTTTGCATGTGTAAAAATCGAGAGCTATCGGCAAGAATTGTTCCGGAGAAAATAAATGCGGACTTAAGGTTGACGTGTTTACCCCCCGCCAAAATTGGTGCCAAATTCATGCGAGCTTTCGCTTCGAGACGTACACCCCAGTTGGCACCGACTACTATGTCAAGGTAAGCTTTAATTTTATTTGTATGCTTTATTAGCTCCATGCGAGCCGGATTATAGCAATCTGTGATTGCGTCTTTTAACAAAATAATTATTTACGAAACGTGATACGCGCGGGACAAAACACGACAATCTGGCATTCTATGGCGTTCATGTCAATAACGCACGAGTATTCTGGTTGCTTCTGAGCCATACTATTTTTCTCCCGGTGTCTTAGATAGTCCGAACGTATAAAAGAAAAAAAAAGTTCCGAAGCAACCTAAGCATTTCTTATGAGTTGTAACTGCGAAAGCATGAATGTCGTTCTTCCGCTTACTTAGTTCGTCAGCGGCGTAGTGGCGTGCACGGCAACGTTTCGCTACTGCCGAGGTAGCTGCCGACGGCCGAGCGCGCGCTCTCGTGAAGTGGCCGCGCCGCGCTGAGCTCGGCCGTGCAGCCTCTCCGTAGTTCGCCCATGCGGGCTCTGCGACCAGGACCGCACATCTTACCGGCAGCCGGGCCGCTGCGTGCGCTGCACCGCCATGGGGCGTTCCTTGGAACCACGCCACGCGAAAGCCAATGGGAGCCTCAATCCTTGAAATCATAGTCATGGTTTCAAGGAACCATGACTTGGTTCCTTGATACCATCGTAAAAGATATTGTAAAAGTATGATACTATCTGACGTAGCATTGTCGGCGTTTTGCCGAACGCTTCGACTTAAATTATTGTTTACTACTAGCCACGAGGAAGAAGTCTTGGCAATGAAATACACTGGACCAAAATGTTACTATCCTTGAATTTCTAAGGGCCATCTTCGTTGTTTCATCCTCTTCAGAATTGAGAACGTATCAAAGCAAAGACCAAAGATAAGTTGGAAGGATGAAAAATATATTAAACATAAACAGCACGAAGGACAAACAAGTATACATAAAAATCATGCTTAACCCACTGTACGTTGTTCATTTTAAGTCCAGTCGCAGCCGACGCTACCAGCTAGGTAATGGGACAAATCAAGGAGCGTCAAAAGTGCGAATCACTAGGCCTTTTCAGTTTATGATTTTTTTCAACGATGATAGTAAATGCAGACAAACATGAAGAACGCCACGATGGTGCACTTTTGACACTGTTAGTTGGTCCCATTAGCTCGTAGAGTCAGTTGCGTATGGACTTAATTTAAAACGAAGTACATTGGGTTACGCAGTTTCTGGACTTAAGCTGAAAGAAGTATAGCTCACCATACCATTTTAAAGAGAAAAAAAAAGAGATGTGATAAGATTAGAGGGAAAGAAACGAAGAAGCAAAAAAGCAAACTTAACTGAAGTGCGAGAAAATTATAGTTTGTACTATTCAGTGTAATATCCGTTTTATCCAACAACTTTTATGAAAGAGTTTCAGAGTTTTTAACTAAGATACTCCTTCGCGAGGGATTGAAGAGGGAACTCCGGTGTGGAATGATTCACCTGCTTACTTAAGTGTGCGCCGGGTCTGTTAACGTTTAATACATTCCCGAGCATACAATGATGGAATAGTTGGCGCGTCATCGACTTTCAGTAGTATATAACGAGCCGAGCGCTTTACGTATTTGCTCTAATGGGAAGGTTCTGTGCTGATCCAGTATTGAATCGAAATACGTACGTGGGAAGTAGAGGCTACATCGGTTGAGGTGCAGAGGATTCTTGGGTCAGCCGTCTTGTTGAAATAATCTAGGCAACGATTGTTCGAAATTGACTTTGTTGACAGCTGCTTCATGTACACGGGCTTCTTTGAAACAGAGTCTGAAATATAAAGTCGGTTAGAGCATTACTTCGAATCTTCCAAGAAAGACATGGTGTTATATAATAACCATTTGGCTCCAAAGTTTGGTGTAAGAAGCCATTATGACTGTTCTCATCTTATTTTTCGGAAACTCAGATGGCGCTTTATCGATTCAGTGTTGATTGTCTTGGGCTGTCATCAAAAGAGTTATACTTCAACAATTTTTGTTGACGTCCTATGCGCGAAAAAACACCGGCTCAAATATTGTCTACCCGGCCACAGGCGTACTTTAAGGCTTAAGTTTGAAGTCACGGAAGGTGTTACATATTAACTTCGGAGATCCATGATTCAATTGACTGATTAAGACACTAAAGGCAAAAATCGTCTCTGTGTTGTTCATTCGTAGAGTAAGCTCTCCTGTGTCTCCAACATGAAGGAGTATTTTGAGCTTTAACTGTTCCGTATCCGGTTGTAAGCTACTGCTTTTAAAATTAGTGCAGACCAAAATAACGCTTCGTGGCGTCCCTTGACGATAGTTTGCTCACCATACTCTACCTTTAACTGAAGTTAATAGCGCATATAATTTATTTATATGTTCTGTTTCTTATGCTCATTTTTATCTAGTAACTTTTGACATTTATACGTTTTACAAACATTGTTTTTTGTTTACGCATAACATATCAAAATCAGGTAAGTAGATTTGGTGTCACTCACGATCTGTTCGTCCCCACCCCATGGCAAAAAGTTCGGTTTTATCGGGAAGCTCCTCTCCGCTCCTTGGGAGGCAAACTGGCTTGACGGTGGCGCTCATCTTCACCGGTTTCTTAAGCCGAATAATGGCGATGTCGTTCTGAAAAAAAAACAATAATATACTTAAAATCGGAGTATCTTAATAAATGAAGAGGAAGAATTACTGAGGTTGTAATTTCTACGAACGGGCAAGCTACCTTTTTTTTTTTTTTTTAAGTGGCTGCGCATAGTCGAGGAAACAAATAAAAAAACGGAGCGGACAAAAATACAAGTGGGACCAAAGGAAGACACGGACGACCAACCTGCGTTCTTATGTTGGACGTGCCGTCTTTTGGTCTTAGCTTTTTGTGCTCCCTATTTTTATAATAGGTGCAATTCTGACATGCATCAAACCAAGCTTTCCTTTCTTATAACAACCGATAATTATTATTACCTCCGTTGAATTCACTTTCTAAACGGTGAAGGCTGTTTTCATTTTAATAAACGGTGATGAAACCAATCTCAGGGAGTTCAGTGAAGAAAAATTATGAGCGTCACCTATGTCTGGTCTGGTCAAAAATAACGTCAAGGGTAAAACGTTTGGCAGCACAGTCCAATTTTCTGTTCACACTTTATTCCCAAGAAAACCCAAACTGTCAGTATCTGTCTCCGTGAGTTTGCGACAACTTGTTTTAGCAATCGCGGGAAACGCGATAGGTAAAAACAAGGAGAAAGATGAAGAAGCTGAGACGATATACTTATATCCATTGAAAAAAAAATTTAAAAAAAAAAGAACCCGAAACCCGCAAGGACGTGCTTTCGGGACGCGTTGCCAAAGCACCGTGTATTTCTGACTATAGTCCGCACGACGAAAATAATCCCTGGAGAAGGGGAACAAGAGGGACAAAGGACAAACACAAAACTCCAAACACTCCTTGTTGTCCAGCTTGCTTGCACCTTTGCATTTAATTGCATTATAATTATAGTCCGCACCATGTGCCTAGTCTATTGGGGAAACTTTTAATTGAAAAAAAAGGATTTCCCAGATAATCAGTACATGGTGCATATACCGCACGTAACATAATTCTCACACACAGCCGACCTTTAAATGTGCCTTTTTGATGAGCTCAGAAAGAAACTTACTTCACATTTAAATGATAATTAACACACTCTCCCATTCAAAAGAAACGTCACGTGTCGTAAGAATGAACAATATAATATAAATCATTGTATATTTCGAATCTGCAGATAGTACGCACCCGGTAAAATTTCAACTTTCAAAGATGTATAGTTTGCGAAGTATTGTCCGGAAACACCGGTATGTAAAAGTGAAGCGAAGATAGATAAAAAAAAAATATATCGGACGTGATTTAACTCGCAGCAATAAACATAAGTTTTTTGTTGTGAGTTATGTGTCGAGAAATAAAATATTTATTTTAAAAAACAAACAACACACCTAAGATTTGTAGTCAATACCGACTGGCATCCTTTAAACTCCTACCTCATCCTCTCCACGATAGTCTTTGCTGGCACAAATCTCTTCAGCTTCAATGGCTTGTTCTCCTTTGTCCATCCGGTTGCGAGCGTGGGATCCTAGGTGTACGCGCACTTCAGAAGAGATTTTGGTTCTGTGTGGGACAGACAATATTTTTATTTTTATTTCGATTACATAAACTTAGAGCGGATGAGCGGAAAAATCACGAAATGGCAACAATGCACTACAAGGATAGCGGGTGAGGCAAAACGATCATGAGCCATTCCACTCTGTGAAGGTGGATGACCAGCGAAGCTTTTTAGCACACAAAACAGGCGTGACACAGAATTTTGAACAAAGGTACGAACACATGCACTGTCTTGATCGGTGGTCACAGTGACGAAAGGCACGCACACACATTTATTGTTCTCTTGGTCGGCCGCCCCGATTACATGAAGGAAACTACACACTCGCGACGGTACCGCCACCCCGGGAGGGCGGAAGGCCAGGAAACTATGCACGCAAGCGCATGGAACGACGACAAAGAGAGAACGGTGCGAGCGTAGACATGTCCGACGCGGGTTGCACAGCGGCAACTCATTGAGAATCCTTTATCATCTACCAGAGAGTCTACTGATCTTCAAACAATGGGCCTATTGATAGCAATCTACTGAATAGACCTATTGCTAAATTACCCAAGCATCAAGGAGAACGCATGGAATGTAAAGCCCCTTGATAAAAACATGTTACACATCGAGGGGCTTTAATGTAATGGTGTTCCACGCGCCGCAAGTGCCTGCGGCTGCGGCAGTAACTGTTCTAAATGAAAAGCCTAAAACAAATGGCATCTTGCACGCGCGTTCGTCAACGCTTTAATTTGGTTATTTACTTCGCATCTTTTATACGCGGGAGGCGTGCGCGTGCGGCGTGTGCGGCGGTGCGAGCGTGGAGTTTTTGTTGACCCTCATGAAAAGTCCACGGAACCCTAGCCATAAACAGCTTCGCTCTAAAATAACACCGATATTAAATAACCAGGAAAGTTTCACATTGATAAGAGTTCTCGAAAATAGACTGAACGTCTCCGACTATTTTGATTTTGAACCAGAACGTAGTTATGTACTTCCTCTGTCAGATATGCAGCAGTATTTTAAAATTGTGGAGGTGTGCAAACTTTACTGGGCAGCTGAACAACATGGTATGACGTGCAGCCTATAAAATCACAGCCTGCATCACCTTATAAGATGTCTCGAATACTAATGTGTGGAGAAAGTGCAAAAGACAACCGGCCGGTACGAATTCCAGGTGTTCTCTGTCTCGAGGCGCGTGAGAATCATGCACCGCCAGAGCAGTCAGCTTTTATTTCTTTTATCTGATGTTCGGGCGCGCTGCGTGTGCCTGAGCCACCGCAGATACACCCCTTTCCACCTACCGCTTCTTTAGGAGGGATAAGGGCGATTTTGAATTACTCCTGCCTTCGAACTTTCCTTCTTTGATGAATTTCGTTTAGGGATGAGTGTTCTAGGTGTGCGGTTTGATGCGTTGTATGCATACTGCGTCATCTTTTTCGTTGATATGAATGATGAATGTGTTCACTCTCTGCTGTATCACACTGAATGATCATTTGTATTGTGGATGTAGAGGCTTCCTCTGTCTTTGATCGTACGAAAACGTGTGCAGAAGTTTTCAAATCTTGTCAAGTAAGGTGATTTTGTTGGACAGACCCGGGTCGGACTGTGCCGAAGGTTCTGGAAGATCTATCGCAGAGTCTCAATTTAATCTTCAGGTCTTGTTGAAGTTGTTTTGTCCGCTTTAAAAAAAAGTCCTGATAGTAACACGAGTGGTGTTTTATAAAACTATCTCGGCGGTGCAACATCCAAGGTCTTCTTTGGCAGCTGTGCGGATTCCAACAAACACAAGGGGTACTTGAAGAACCTACTCGTTTGGATTTCCGTGTGCTATGAGCGCCGATTTTAGATGGCGGTGAAAAGATTCCACAAGACCATTGGATTGCGTATGGTAAGCTGTAGTCCTCAGTCTGGTCATTCCAAGAATATGGTTGAGCTCTGTAAAGAGCGCGACGGCTTGAATTACCGTCCACGGTCTGTGATGATCTCGGAAGGGCATCGGAATCTGGATACCCACGTGGAGATGAAGGCGGTGGTGACAACAGTGGAGGCAGTGATGCCAGGAAATGGTACCGCCTCAGGCCCTCTCGGGAATCTATCAATGCAGGTGAGGAGATACCGATGTCCCTGCCACGATAGAAGATGCCCTATCAGGTTCACATGAACTTTGTCAAACCTGGCATCAGGTCGAAGATAAGTTCTGGTCAGAGGCACGGGGTTCCGATGTACCTTTGCCTGCTGACAGGAAATGCAGCAGCGTGCCCAGGTGCGGACGTCTGTCTTGATGCGAGGCCACACATAACTGCACGTCATGAGCTTCTGTGTTGCCCCAGCACCCGGCTGTGACAGGCAGTGAGTGACGTCGAAGAGTTTTCGATGTAAAGGAGCAGGGACAAACAGACGGCCGCTGCTTTCCAATTTTCTTATCGCGAATGACGCTTATATTTCCTGGAAAGGTGACGTCCTGCAGCTGCAGAGATGATGGCGCCCGCAAGGTTTCGAGCTCCTGATAATCCACTTGCAGACGAGCGAGTTCTGACGGGTTGGGGAGCGGTGGTAGCGGAACGGCGTCAATGCTGCTTAGGACATCGGCAGCCACGTTGTCCACACCTCTGACGTGTCGGATGTCAGTCATAAAGTTCGACAGAAGGGACAGCTGGCGTAGTTTTCGCGCTGAGTATTGAGATTGGCGTTGGAAATAGCGTTGGTAAAGGGCTTATGATCTGTCCAGATGGTGAATGGTCTTCCTTCAGCGAAGTGGTGGAAGTGCAAAAAAAACATAGTATGAAGCCAGCAACTTACGGCCAAACACGCTGTAGCACCTTTGTGCGAGCTTGAGCTTCTTTGTAAAGAAGGCGAGTGGTTGCCATTTGTCATCGATGGGTTCCTGAACTACCGCTCCGACGGCGGTAGCCGAAGCATCCGTCATAATCGATGTCGGAGCGTTGTACATCGTATGCTGCAGAAGGGTGGTCTCTGCCAACACTCGCTTCGCTTCGAAGACGCTTGCTCAGCTACTTCATCTCACGGAAGAGGAGAAGCAAACCATCCACACTTGCCGAGGTTGCCGAGGAGGTCAAGTGGTTGAAGCAGCTTGGCACAGTGCGGAATAAAGCGTCTGTAAAAGTTGATGACACCAATGAACTCTCCGAGAGCTTTGTGAGTGACGTTGGGCGCGGGAACTCTTGAATAGCGCTGACTTTAGCAGGCAGAGATCGATGCCCCTGCTATCAACACTGTGGCCAAGAAAGTCCAGTTCGGGCGCTCCAAACTAGCTCTTCATGGCGTTTATAATGATGCCATGTTGGGTGAGCCGTTCGAAGAGAACACGGAGGTGTGCAGCGGGCTATTCTAAAGGATGAGCTCGCGACTAAACGATCGTCGACGTATGCGAAGACAAAGTGTAAACCCAGCGTCAGTCAAGCGACGTGTTGCAACAGAACATAGGGTGTTGAGGTTCACAGGGCTTACTCCCAGCCCTCCCGGAGGTGGCGATGAATTTAGTCGGAGCGCTGGGGTTTGCAGATGAGAATTGCAGAATGAATGACAAGTGCATCTTAATAGCAAAGAGGAGATTGGGAGTTTGGTGGAAATTATCTATGGATAATTGAATGACGTACAACTAACCGATATAGCTGAGGACAGGCAAGAAAGCGGAAAATCGGAACTCCCTCCCACGTGGCTCCGGCCCGAAGTCTCCACCCTGTTTCCCAGTGGACCTTCTGCCGTGGTAACCGACTAGGTTTGTCAAGTGAAAAATTGGCGACTCCTCCTCCGGGGGAAAGAGGCGGGAGTGATGATTTTAATTTCTTTTCCCAATCCCCCGAATGTTATCCTGGTGATATCCCACATTGCCTCGTGATAGTCGCAAAATTAGAGAGGGGAAGCAAATTGGCGAAAGAAAAGAATCATAATTTCGGTGTGTTTTTTTTTTTTTAATTTCTAGGCTAGCTGGTGCGAACTACCACCCGTTATAAGGAGTACATCATTTAGAATTTCTCCATCATCCACACATCCATCCTCTCTCAATCTTGTTGACGCTGCAGCTTATCTAAATGAATATTGAACTCGATCATTTCCGTCAGGGTATTCATTTTCAATTTCATTGTTTGTGAGCACAATTCAAGTTACACACTATTCGTATCCAACATGGACAATAAAATCAAATGACGTGCTCGGAAAAAAAGGAAAAAGGCTCCGGCACTGTGGATGTTGCGGTTGCTTTGTTAGGTGGCGCAAACTACCGCCCATTTTAAAACGTTTCGCCACAACTCTTTTATTAATCCACCCATTCAAACACACAGCTTCGTTGCGAGCGTTGGAGGGAGAGAGTTTAACAGATAATCCGACTTTATTTGCCAAACTTTCATGCCAAAAATTAGGATTTATCCTTTTTAATCTCTCGTGGTAGTGTTCTTTCGATCCCATAAATGATATGCAGTCAGTAAAAGTCTGTCCAAAATCGTTTCATGGTTCCTTTAAAATGTGTAAAGGAGTACGAATATCTAAGTGTTCGTTTTAATAATCAAATCTGTACTGGAATGCACGCATAGAAAATGTTGCCAATAAAACACTAAAAAAAGCTCTGGATTCCTTAACGAAAGTTGGAATTTGCCGGTTCAGAACGCATATTATCAGGATATAAGTCACCCGCTTTATGAACGATTGAATACGCATGCACACTATAGTATGTGAACCATCCAGGCAATAAATAAATGACACAAATGCACACATACAAAGGAAAGCTCTCCGATTTTTTTTTTTTTTTTAATCGCTATCGAACCTCATAATCTAGCTCCCTTTAGAAGTCCGGTGCAAATCTGTTGCCCATAGTAACATGTAGGATGAATGTTGACTCGAACAGAATATATTTTTTAAAACTGCTACATGATTATTACTTTATCTATGTTCAGATATATATTACATATTCAAACTTGGATAATGCAACTAGAACGAAACATCAGAGATTTATTGTGCCTCATCGGTTTAACACGCGCTCTTTTTAGAAACTCTTTTGTAGTTAAAAGTATATATTAGTATACTCGCGGTCAGCTTTCTGTGGCAATCCGAAGAGAGGAGGAAAGCGCGTGTACGGCGGTTGGTGCACCCTCTCCCCTGGCATTGACTGCATTGCCACAGAAAGCTGACCGCGAGTATAGTGTTGCCTATCCACGGATGCTGTAAATAGAAAAACATGCTGTTTTCTTGAAAACATATTTTATACTTAAGTGAACTTTTCTTTTCAAAATGCCTACCAACCTGCTCTGACGTCAGGGTTGGCAGTATGTTAAATAAATAGATAAAATATTAAACATGAACAATAGGTTCCAGGCAGAGTTTTGAAACATTAATTTCGACTTAAACAAACAGAGGCATTGCAAATTGAGAACGAACATAGTGGGTATTTGGGTTGGTTGTTTCATTATTAAATATTATCGCTTTTTCTATGTTTAAAGTGTTTTATGTTTCTTGTTTAATGACTTTATAGATAACTTTCCAACATGTTTTCGAGAGTATTTTTTTAATATTTAGTCTTTATTTTGCGCTATCCTAACATACGCTTGTTGTCAATGTGTCTTTGCTATTTAAAACGAGAGTTTAATACACCCTCAGTAGATTTCGGAAATAAACATTACAGTTTAAATTTACAGTACACAAAAAAGAAGATTATTATCGCTTTGAACAGTTATTTTAAAGTAAAAAAAAAAAACAGATTCTGAAATTGTTTTTGAAATCTTTATTTAGAAACAAATATTTCTACTATTACCACTTTTATTACTAATACTACTACTACTACCACTACTACAAGTAATAATAATAATAATAAAAATAATAATGGTTTATTTTTCGGATGCCACGAAGTATGATTCGTGTCTGCCAAAGCCAGAATTGGCTTGTGGCTAAACCTCATCCACCAGTAGTACAGGTATAAAAATCAATTAATTTCAATAGCGTTAAAGGTGTATCATCACATAAAACAAACACACAAAATTTAAAAAAAAATGACATTGAAACATTGGTCACGTCAAGGTGTCCAGAGTTGTTTATATGGGGATACTGAGTCACATCACATGTAAAACATACACACACACATCAAAATCTAGAAAAAAAATGAAGCACATGTTATATCAAGTTGCCACAGTAATTGAGGTATAATAAACATCACATCACTGGCCTAAAAAAAAAGTCTCTAAAGCACAGTTTTAGACGCCCAGAGTGATAATAATAATATTAATAATAATAATATTTTTTTTTTTTTTTAGAAGCAAGGTGCAATGGGTGCGAGCATCTACTGGCAGCCCTACATAGCGGATTAGAGAAGTAAAACCTAATGTGGTGAAGAAATATATAGGAAGAAGCGCAGGATGAGATGCGTGAGGACGGAAAGAAGGAAAGGCCCGGACGATACGCCCTGTATGCTAATCTTCAACGCCAGACCATCAACGCCACCCAGGGCAAGAGCGCGCGGAACGCAAACTAAGTAGTTAAGTGCAGGTGCCGCGCAGATGCCGGTACTCGCGTTCCGTTCAAATACGAATTCCCTTCCGGAAATCGGCGATAACCCTCGCGCCTCATCCTAACCCCTCGCTACCCTACCCGAAGCGACGCAGAAACCGTAGCACAAAAGCCCTACATGCAGATGATGATGTTAGGTGAAAGTTTAGTGCTGCTGCTTTTGGCGTGAAAACTCACGACACAGAGCGAGTGATTCAGTCCGATTTTGAGGCAGAGGAGTTCGGAAAGAGGGCTTATCTATCCAGAGTCCTCTGTACTTCTTTGCTGAAAGAAAGGCATATTTGATGACACTATGAGCTCAAAATGAACTTACGTGACGCAGTGTGCAGCTGTCAATACATGCCTGTCACTGATGAGAGCGCCCCCACAGAAATGACTGAGTATGGGAGCGTTGAGATTAATGGATGCTGCCCAAGGCCAGCTCCCGGCGACGGCTTCTTGACCGCCCACTATGCGGTCCATGTTTGACAAAATGGGCTTGATGTCGGCCTTTCCACAACTTCCTGGAGGTAAACGCAAAAGACTCCTCTTCTTGGAATCACTCTTCCAAACAGTGTCGCACGTGGGAAGTGCTCGTTATCTCAAAGATACGTTTTTATCGATTGGTAACATTTTTCAACCCGTAAGAAACGAGCTACCCAACCAGCACAAATGTGGCCAGTCATTGGCCGACGGCTGGCAATGGTTCTTTAGCCAACGGTCAAAGAGTGACCATTCATCGGCTAATGCTTGACCGATGGCTGATGGCCAGTGGCCATTGGCCAATGGCCAGAAAAAGGTCAGCCATCGACCAATGTCTGGCCACTGTCTGTCCACTGGACAAAGGACCATTGTCAGTCATTGGCCAATGATTGGCAAAATCTGTGCTGCTTGGGTAGCGCGTCTCTGTACGGAAACATTTATGATGACAATCCAGAGTAGTAGTATGCTATATATTTCATCCCGCTCTAACATCAACTGAACTATTTGCAAATGTGAAGCTTTTTTTTAATTTAATTTCACGTATATGTCTGGAAAGGGCTGACAGTAAATATATCTTTAGAAGGGAGCTGCAATCTCTATCTTAATAGCACAATTTTAAATGATTACTTTCTTTCAAGAGTTATTAAATCACTCTAAGAAAATCTAGAACGCCTGACATCCCGAAAAGTTCCATGGAGTGAAAATCTCAGCGATCTACGAAAAGAGCTCGGCCAACGAAGAGGCAGAAATTAAATGTGGACCTAAAATGACTGTCTGTGCCGTGGCTATCAGTGTGATGTTCCTCCGTGTGCCACAACGCGGGCAGTGTTCGTTTAGGTCTAAACATATTTTCAACCTCTCCATTTCCCGAGTTCCATCCATAGAATGCAGCAACGGGCTCTACCAAGTGCGCTGCGGAAAAGTAGATGTGCGGGAGCCTCCATATGCCCTGCGTGTCTTAAAGGAAAGCTGTGGAGGTTTTTAAATTCAGAAAACAAATGTGAAAGTTTGAATGTAGGAACCTCAAAAACCCTGCGTCAAAAGCTTTCGGTTTTATCGGAAGGAGCGACGTAATCTCCAATTAAAATTTAGCCGCAGCGCCGCCCGCTGCTGCATGCCGAGTGCAGGAGAGCGCGACAGCGGAGGGTAAAACTGGCGAAGGTGACGTCATTGGTGGGCTGAGATGACCCTTGCTCGCCGATAAGCTGGCGCTGAGATGCCAACGATGACGTCGTGAGAACTTTGACAGATAGCAGGTGGCATAGATGCTCGCCGCCTGCCATGTGGCAATCCCTGGGCGTATTTTTTTTTTTTTTTTTTGCCCAACAAAATCTTTTTTCCCCAGCAATTCAATAAGAATAATCGAATTCATGGAACAGAACAAAGACTCTAGGAGTCTGCTCCAAACTATGTTTTCTCTAAAAGTGCTTCAGTTTCTCTTTAAGCAGTCCGTGACTTTTGAACATTCTATTTTTCATCCTGCCCTAACTTAGACTGACATGTTAAAAAAATTGTCCAAGTCTTATTTATGTTAACCATATTTTCACGTAGACTACTGGAATGGGCAGTCAAGAATAAGTCATCTCCTAGCGACAAGAGTCCCGGTCTTTGTGCCTTACTAACACATTTTAAAATAGATAATCCTTCGCAAATAGAATTCATAGCGCATCGCACATGTGCACGACAGCTGGAAAGAGACGAACGTCGGTAGTATTAATTTGATCGATGCTATTTTCTTTCAAGCGCAGATGCCGCACAGTATATATAAAAATACTGGTTATTTTAAAAGTCTTTCTCTTACTATGAATTAACACAGCACCATCAAACGCGCGGAAAATTGACATCGTGCCTGTGCATACCATGCACTTACTACGAACATTGAGACAAAATTGGCTCAAAAGTTTCAAAAAAAAACAAAAAACCCACACCTCGAATTCGCGTTCATAAGTATATTTATAAATACAAATATCCCATAAATAAAAAAAAAAAGAGTGCACAAACGTAATCTCACCATCGTAATGAGCTGTAGCCCGTAGAACTTGCAAAGCCGCCGTGAGGACATAGACGTAGAACATGTTTAACATTTATTTTCGTCAACGCCAATACAGAATTACGTGCTGTTAAGCTAGATACTTGTTCTCGAGGGCGTAGGAGACTGCAGTGTGATAAAAATGGGAATGAATAAGGTCAATCCGGTGAAGCTTCGACGCGGACGTGATATCCCTTCCAAGGACAGCGGATATCAAGGAAATTACGTCGCCAACAAGGTCTCCGGAAACTGCTGCTCTTGTCACGTATCTTATCGCGCACAACACAAAGCCTCTGCTGCGCTAAAGAACCGGTTTTGCGAATACACAAAAAAATTGCTCTAGCTCGATCACGCTGACTATGACAGGGCAACACAGGGTGTGCTGAGTGCAGACTACCCGGGGGAGCCACCTCGCAGAAATTGACATCACGTGACTTCAGGTCCTATGACGTGGTCACGTGACGTCCATTTTCCCGTAAAATTTAAAGGGGCAATTGAGGTGACGCTTTTTCGTGCAGGTTCCCCTGGCAATTTGTTAGTGAAAAAGAAAAAAATAAAACAAATATTGTATTTATATCATTCTGTCCCTTGCCGTATGTATTAGTGCAAATGAAAGACGGCGACTGCCGCAACCCCACACACTGCTGCACACAGTTATACATTACGGTGTTTGCATGAATGGGACTTAGGTCCGCTTAAGCCGCCTCGGTGACTCCGAGGCAAAGCGGCGGCCTACGGATCCCCATATGCCGGGTTCGAAGTTCAGCCGAGATGCCCGCAATCTGACGGAGGGTTATTGCGGAGAAACGCAATGTGACCGAGCTTTCGCTCGCACGTCAACAGTTCGCCAGGTGGTCGAAATGAATCCTCACTCTTCGGCTGTGGTGGGCCAGATGCCCGTCTTTGGATTAGCACTTAAAACACCCCAATTTTACTTTGTTCTTACGTCCGCCTAAATTTTGTGAACTGTGTTCATGTGATACTACCATGACGACGAGTGACACTAAGTTTCTGATAAATTTGGCTAGGAGATTCCCCGACTTAATTAGCGGATAAATTTAGCTTGAAATTTGTGACGTGCGACCTTACGTGGCCTGACACTGGCGCCACAATGTTACGACGCTGTGATTAGCCACTAAATTCAGCGAATACATTTTCCCGTTAAATTTAGCAGCCTACGAGTTATACAATACACTCACAGGATCCACTGCCGAACCTCGCCATAAACGGCAGACGTCATTAAAACTAAATAAAAGAAAAAAGCTACACACACACGCATTTTTTTCTGATCAAATGAAGGTGAATATTTGACGTCTTCGCATTTTCATATCGCCTATGGAACATTTTACTCTTGTGCTAATGAACACTATGAACACTGATCGCAGTCTATATACTCCACAATTTACGATGATTAAACAGTGGAGGATAGCACTCTGCGTCATCCAGTCTCCGGCTTTCTCCACGTCTCAAGCGCTACCGTGTTTCTAAACACCCACTATTAACACACCCAGCAATATGCACTGATTAGGAAAAGCATTTTGTGCATACCCGGGATTGTACTTAGGGCCTGAGATGTCATAACAAAGGGTATCCTCATGTAAACGATATCTCGTAACATTCAGGCGCATTTTTATAACAAATAATACTGAGGTTGTGAACAGTACAGAAGCGCGGAAACTATAGCACGGAAACTATTTCTGTCCGCGGTTTCTCATGAATCCGCAAATTTGCTATTCCCGCGCATTAAGCAAATATCGAAGACTGAACGAAATAGTGCGTCAGTTAAATGATTCGTTATACAAGTGCTCGCATTTCAAAGTGCCGAAATAGTAGGCTTTCTGTATAGGACGACAATATGGTGTTTCAATGTTTAATGGACTAGTATCGAGGAGCTAACTATACCGAGACTATTCGCGACTCCAGCGAACCATAGGCGTGCGCGCTGGTCAGGCAAAATGGTGGACGAAAGGAGGTCGTTTCCATCGTTCAGCACGCGGACCACCACAAATTTCTTGCTCTGCAGCGCAACGTCGCTCTTACATATGAAAGCAAAGGCATTTTTCGACGATAGACGCCTTCTTTTAGTCAGTGCGTAGGAATGACACGGCGGCAGCATAAGAACAATTACTGGAAACAATATTTGTTTCTATGATGCCTACGAGAACCAAGCAGCGATAGCAGACGACAGACTCGAAATGACCTCCTCTCCTGAGCTTCTAGAGCGATGCCGCTACGCGGCGTCGATTACGCTGGAGTCAGGCAATACAACTTAGGTTGACGCATACCAAAAACTCAAGAGCCCTGACTTTCCCGTAAATCACTCGGGAGAGCCGATCGCTGCAATCTGCTGGCTGATAACAGCAAATGACAGGGCAGATAATATGTTTACGCCTTATCAAGGCAGTGTACGCTGTTGCACTGAGCACTGTAAAACGCCATGCCATAGGGCAACAGACTGATTTTTGTTTCTTTTTTTTTTTAAGTTTCGATACATATTATTTGCCGAGTGAGTCCCCAGGGTTTAGGGTTTTCTCGCAGATTGCCGCAATTAACACTTTTAAGTGTTCGGTGGAGAAAGTAAACGCTGCAGATTTCTTCAAGTCAATTTGTTAGAAATAGTACAACGATTACCAACTAGCCCAGCTATCAACCTTATTATCGTTAGAAATACATCTCTGCAACGTACTCGCTTATTCAATAGTTTTTGTTCTGTTTTTCTGCCGTGGTTTCGATGAAACATTGCTAAAGTCAAGTTTGACTTTAGTTTACCCGTTCTTATCGTACATGAATAAGAACTACTCGCATTTCAGAGCTGTTTTGCACTAGCCTGTTCAACAGTGGTGTATCCGTACAGTACGTCGCTTCAAGATGTTAGAACTTGAAATATAAATTTATTTATTTATTTATCCTTAGAAAGGTGGGGTGGCACAAGGCCGGCTGTGGGACGCGAAATATCAATCGAATATATTTTAATCGAATGCAAACAATTCTCTAGGACGGGTTCTTTTGCTGGTCACCTTGCGCCGTTTGGGTTGACTGGCCCGGATGGGGTGACGGACTTCGTTGTGGAAAGCTGGGCGGGTCTTGTCGGAGACGAAGTGGCTTCCCTTGGGCGTCAATGACTAATTCAGTTGAACTTGAGAATTACTTTTCAATAAACAATTGAATAATTTTGTAGCAAATGAAAATACAAAAAGAAACAGTACTGCAAAGGGGTACCTTTCCCTGTACGGGGTTCGGAAGGTGCTCGGGGACTAGCTACTCCAAGCTCGGGAGTTGGCTGGCTCGTGGAATTACGTCCCGATTACGGGGACAAATGTCCCTTGGAATCCCACGACCGGGCTCGATTCCGGAGAGTTAGCTCTGGAGCTAACACTCCGGCACGAAACTGCCACCAATTCGTCAGGTCGGGGCTTAAGACAGTGCGCCAGAAGCCACCCTGTTCAATGAGGACTTCTTTCGCATCCCATTGGGTCGAGGCCCCGACCAATCGCGCCCGAGGTCGTTGCTGTTGCCGAGGGGGCCATCAATATCGGCCTCCGCGGTTGAGTGTCTAAGCCCTGACATGTTTATGTTCCGAGAAAGATCTACTGGTTCTCGGTTTCGGCGAAAATCGTCAAAACGTGCCTCACCAGCAAACCTCCCCTCACCACGAAACACTGGAACCTGACCCGAGGCTTTCGACAATGTCGTACAATGCTGGGTCCTTGCCGGCACATATACATCAGTTGCGCCCGGTGCCTTTCAGGTAAAAGTCACGCACCACTGAACCTAACTTGAGGCTTTCGACGAAGTCGTACGATGCTGGGTCCGTGCCGGCGAATATACATCAGTTGCGCCCGCGTCGATTAGTGTGCCCCGAAGCCCCCTGCCCTGGGTGAGAGGGAAGACCTTCTAATCATGAGTTACCCCGGAGCCCTCGTCGATCCTAACATCTCTTTTCGAACAAATAATGTTCGAATGGTTGATTTGGTATATACTTGCATATAAAAAAATTCCTGGACTAAGGGACGCTGAACAGAAAGCAACATTAGTTACTCTATAGATATTCGAGAGCGTCCAAACAACGTTTGAAAGTAGAGTTAGAGTCACCGATAGCTTAAAGGTGCACGAAACCATTTTTCGCGGTACTCTGTTTATGGCCATAGCTCAATCTATGTGTTGTAACCGCACTAACAAAAAATACATTCATGCCTGTCCAATGTCTCTATAGAAATCGGTGCCCAAAGGTCGATTACATTGGATCTCTCACAAACAGCAGAAAGCGCCGTTGCACGAGGAAGAGCAAGACTCTGCTCTTCCTCGTCCAATTGCGCCATCTCGTGTCAATCTTTTCACACCAATGTGAATAGAGAAATCAGCCTCGCATAGGTATGTAATGCATATCGTTTTAGGGTGCTTAGAGCTTATACAGTGAGTTATGACCATAAATAGAGTCTCGCATGGAGTGATTTAATGAACCTTTAAGGAGTGGAAGGTGCGGCGAATGGCGATCATCTTTTAATGACTTCTTCGCAGCCAATGCGATTGCAGACTTAGCCGATAAAAACGCCGGAGATCGAATAACCAGGTAAAACATGTAAACAAAATAAACAACGCCCAGCGCTTCTTAAGATGTCAGTGACCCAACAGGGTGTTCGCGCTACTTCCGGCCGCCATAACGGGGGCAAATAGATACTTCCGGTTCTCCAATGTTTACCTTGTGTTTGCGTGGGTGGACGACTCTTGGTTTACCAGCGAGCAATTGCGCGAGAACTATAAGCTCGAAAAATGCCCCAGTCACGTTGTTGTTTTTGTTCTTTTTAAGTTGTTGGTGCGCACCGGCACGAAAAAATGTTCCAGTGAAGATATTTTGGATTATCTCGAGACGATCGACGTCACCGACGCCGGGGGGTTTCGGTGATCTCAGCTAAGCAGACGGTACTCGCCTACTTCGATGTAGCTGTCGACAGATGGCGCAACGCGACAAACGCGAATATGCGGCGCCAGCGGAGCCTCGACCGAGCGTCTCCGTCGAGCGATAATCATAATAATAATAATAATAATAATAATAATTCATTATTTTCCTTGCCCCCTTTTCAGTTTCCACTGTGGTGCACGAAAATACCAAATACAAGTACCACAAAAACTAAAACACTATATACGAATACCACAAAAAGTCTCATTAAGCTATCTAGGCGAAAGACATCCATTCACGAACAAGCAAGGTAAATTCCCGAAGACACATGAAAATATCCAGGTGATGTTCCTCATTGAAGGCCAATTGAATCCGTGACAAGAGGGATACAGGGGACATTCAAGATGGATAAAACATTAATACATTCCGGCTGGCCCTTGATCGCATGAAAGTCAATGGATCGTAGTAAATCCATTGACTTGCCATGATCATAAACAACTTCATGAAGAAAAACAAGATCTCTCGACTGCATCCTCGCGGCAAGTTTGTATAATGCAAAACGGTGAAGCAACGTTTTATAATGATAAAAGACCTCCTTCCAATATAACGGACATACACACAATTCTCATCATCTGCTTTTGTATACTTTCGATTTCCGTTGCCTGACTAAGCGATGATGAATTTCAGATTGTCGAGCCAAATTGTAAGTGTGATCTAACTAGCGATTTAAACAAATGCAACAAACAAAAGGGTGATGAGAACTGAACGATAGTAGCCATCCGGGTCATTACAACATGTGTAAATGCAAGCTGACAGGGTGCTCTGGGAAAAAAAGGAATCCCAAAGCAGGCGAGTCAAAACATTGTTGCACACGTTTAAGGACTTACAGATTTTAAGACGTTCTCTGGTATATAGACCAGGTAGCTCGAATAGATAGTCGTGAAAACGCGCCCGTGATATCTTTGGCATAAATGCGGTTTCTTTGAGGAACCAGTGCCCTTTGTTTTCACGCATGGGACCAGAAAGGCGTGCCAGGTCCGTATAAGCAAATTTTGGGAAGTACCGCAGTTAGTCCTCGGCGGTGATACTTTTTAAGTACGCGCTACTCGCTGCGCTCTCTCAAGTAAACAAAAACAACGGCCTATCGGAAGCGGCATACTCGTTCCGGAACTTCGGACATGGTTTTTTTTTTTTCTTTACCTCCGCACACCCTGTAAGTGCCTTGACAGAAATAGGCACTGTCCTTGCATAGCAACGCGTGCTCCACGATCTGAGAAAAAAACCTACATTACGAACAAAAGAAAGCATGGCACTCGTTTCTTATGACGGAGTTCGGTAAACTTTATTATTGATCTAGGAAGACTTGCAGATCCTCTGCAGGGTTTGCCTACTAGACTTGGGGTTTATGTAGGGTAAGATGAATTTCGTCATATAATAGGACACCTTCGTGAAGTACATGGGCTCGTCGTCTTGCCCACAGACCTCTGGTCCCCCGACCACCACTCCGTGGATGGTCCAAGTTTCGTTCGAAATGCGCACCACGGGTCCGCCGCTGTCACCCTGAAAGGACACGTTAACACAGGTCTAATGCATATTTATTCATATTGAAGTATAAGGCAAGAAGTAGGACTCCGAGGAGCGAGTAAAGGCGAGCACTTAAGTGCGTTTTTTCCTCTGGTACACGTCGGGATTATTAAACCGAAGGCACAGTTTTAGCATTGGACTTCAAAATTGGGTGTCGAAATGAAACAAAAAAAAAAGAATGCTGTTCCCATTTGTGTAACTCGTCAGGTTCTTATTCACCAACTTGCTCAGCTTAAGCACGTACCAATGTTGTTCGCTACTATCAAGTTTTACAAATCAAGTAATTACAAACGGACACATTCTTGCCCAAATTCTGCATTTCGAGGATAAAATATATGCGTTAAATTTTGAACATAAATGCTTACAAAGTACAAGTTACTCAACAGTGGGAGGATGAAATCGCAGCTTTTCACGCTGATGGATTGATTTGTTTCAATGCTAACCGTGTTATTAGATGATCGGCGTATTTTCGGCTCATATAAGTCTTTTATGCTAAGCATCCTAACCAATTCGGAGCTCAGTAGCTGTGGTACTGTTAGACATCACTCAACTGCAATGACCTACTTTCGGAAATGAATGCGAAAATTGACATTTTACCGTTGCATTTCCGTCATTTCGCTCTTTATAACCATGTAAAAGCGTACAGTTATTGCGCTACATATCGTAACTACTTCTATATAGAATCTTCGCCACGAAAACAGGAGATTATTTAGCCACCATAAAGAAAGGAGGAGGAGCAAATGACAAAAGTGAACTGGAGAACCTGAATTACAGAGAGTTGCGAACTGCTCGATCGGAGTCATGTTGTCTATGGGCCGCACTTGCTATACGAGCTACTAGGTTGTGACGAAATCGTTGATCGTCTGCAAGCGCCTCGGCCTTTATTTCTGCTTTCCACATCGCCACACTAAAACGCAGTGCATGCGCACTTCCGACCTATCGCCGCATGACGTGTCCGCCACTAAATTGCAAACGCTACCCCATGGTTTAAGGTGAACTCTCTCTTCTATCTAAGCTCCCTAAGGGGAACCTCCAATACTAGCACCATACGACGACCGCGGTCATTCTCTGAAACACATATTGTCGTCTGGAGACATGTTTCAAACTGCGTTACGGAAACTGGCCACAGTCGTGGCATGGCGCTAATTTTAGAAATTGTTTGGTTCGCTTCGCTCCCCCGATCTTTGTTACGGCTGTAACCCATTTTGCTAATGTTGCAGGCTTCCCCAGTTTAGGGGACGGTATGTGCGACGCCTGTTTGCATACATATTATATTGCCGAATCAAAGCACTTTAAACTTTCATTTTAATTGCTTTCATGGAATTGAATGATTCTGCTGCCTTCTTGTTAAAGCGGGATACAACAATTTTAAGTTTAGAAGAATTGGCATCTCGTCATTTTTCGGTTGTTTATCGTGTCCCGGAGGATAGGGAAAACATTTTCTTCATTAAAAAATGTCGCGATTCCGCTTCATAATCGCAAAGCAAAAGTCGAGCTTTTTCCCCCACCTGCAGCCGCAAGTGGCAGCCGAAGGAGCTACGGCTAGAAGATTACGTGACCTCGCTCGGCTCTAAGCTGCAGCATAACGCCCGCTAATGTCAGAACAGAGAGGGAGAGGAAGCGTCCTCCGAGAGAGCACACGAGAAGCTACACGGCACTCCGAATGACGTCACTAGGAGGGGTATCAGGTGTGACCCTGAAGACTGGGGGTGAGTTGAGGGGTGCCAGAAATGCCAATATTACCTTTTTGTTTACGCAACTACTAGAACACGCAGGCGAAATCGGGTTTTGTTCTTTACTTCAGAAGCGTCAAAGGGCAACTTCCACCAATTTTTGACCGAAGTCCGGAAATTGTTGCATCGCCCCTCTAAAGTAAAATACCATATTTCTATGTGAAAATAAAAGTACAAATGGACACACAGCTATAGAACGCTTTATTATACCGCCCCTTCTAATGTTCGATGCGTTGTGGTCAATGAAAGTGATTTTTTTAAGGGTGGTCCGGAAAATGTTCACGAAATTATTATTTCCATACGTAAACTTTTCAGTTTGATTGCTACTTATTCCAACATTAGGTCATTTTGTTCCATGTCAAAAGTACGAAAAGAGATAAAGCGCAATGGATATAAATTATACGTAGAATCACTAACATTTCGAAAAGCCAAACATTCTAAACATTCGTGTATGCGTATGTCAACTTTTTGAACGTATGGTTTGTAAAGGTATGTAAAGGTACGCCAAACGATATAAACGTTCATGTACATGTACTATCGCGGACAATATGAGCTGAAACAGCGCTCCGGCCGGCGCACGGTACTACTTGCGCCGCCAGTTGCCTTGCTCCGCACACAAGGCGCACCCTGAGGCCGAGATAAATTCTCACTTGCGCTCACTGCACCAAAGAAAAATATTAAAATATATTAAATTGCACCTGCTATTATCGTTTTCGAAGGCACATCAAAATACGTTGCAAGTAGGACAGCGTAAAATATAGGAAAAAATATGTTTGCCGGATTTAGGCCGGCTTGAAGGTATTTCCTTTTTTTTTTCCTTTTTCACTGAGCGCAGTTGTCTAGAAAAACGGTAGCCATACATGCTACTGCGAAGGATTTGTAACCTTGATGGGTATAAAAGTGTTCAAAAATATTATTTTTTATTACTGGGCCCACGTGTTTGTTTCAAACACAACAAGTTACTGACAAGACACCAGGGTTTTATTTACAAATTCCTAGTCGTAATAATAAAGTGTGACAAACAGTCATATATTTGCCCAGGAGAAGGAGCTTGAAACATCATCGAAAGAATATTCGCAGAGGACAATGTCAGACACAAAATATTAATAGTCGGAGTGGAAGCTCAACTGCACTATAGAAGAAGATTAGGATGATGGATGCACCACACAAAAGTATGCGCTGGTTAACGGCGTCAAACAGTGCGTCGCAACCGTAGCAGCAAGCTTTGTTCCAATCGGCAGAAGTCCGTCCGGTTCAGGGGGTCCTGAGGCGCAGTAAAACTTAATTAAGAAAGAATATCATACCGCGTCATTCTCCCCTAACCCGCCGACCACGGCTCTCATCCTCTCTGGTAAGGAATCATAGAGCGCGGAGTCTGGCTCGGCCCGAAGCATCCCCCATTCATGTCTCACCGCTTCCCACAATTTGTCGGCAGTGGCGCGGTAGAGGGCACGCGGTTACAGGGCTACCTTGATGCGCCTCCAAATGTGTTCGATTATATTCAGATCGGCACCTTTCGGGGGCTAGGGCAGCTTCGTCAGGCAGCGCTTCTCGAGGAGATACGAGCGTGACAACGCATTTTCACTTAAGCGCTTTCTTGAAATGCACTGAAGTGCATGTTAGCTGAAAACGTGAACATTGGGATGCATGGCACACGCATCCTGATGGTGGTTCCGTCGGCGAATATGTTTTCTAGCAGACGGCCGGAAGAGCGCAACGGCGCAGTGAGCGCATGTGAGAATTTATCTCGGCCTCAGGGTGCACCGTGTTTGCGGAACGATGCTACAGGCGGCGCAGGTAGTACCGTGCACAGGCCGGAGCGCTGTTTCCGCTCATATTGTCCGCGATAGTACATTAGCTTTGTAAACGTATACGAACGATGTCATGCTTGTGCACAAAGGAGAGTTATAAACGTAGACAAATAAAGGATAATATATTTTTTAAGATTTCCTTACTTCACACGAAGATCCATAGTCATGGATTCCGCAAAGTATACTTGGTGGCAACATTCTTCCGCTGTGACCTCGGCAGGCTTCGGTGCTTATCACTCTCGTCATGGCTTGCTTCAAGTGATTCGATTCACTTTTGACCCTAGCTGTCTTAAAATAAATATGAATTGTATTAATTACAATCAAAACATAATCATATCAATTTTTTATGGTGAGAAGGAATTCACTAAAAGTGCGGCCATTTTTCTAAAGACAGTCGACATAACCACAAGAGAATTTTGATTATATCATTTATACAACAAAATCGTTTGATCACAAAGACGAGAGGGGTTATTTTGCCATTGAGGCCAGAAAAGCTTGAAGTTACAATTACGGGCAGGTGATATTACTCTATCACCTTATTTCACAAGAAAATGTTATAATTATGGTGATGATGGTGAGGAGTCGTTTATCAATGACGGGACAGGTTTTCTACGAGTGAAAAAAATCATATTACAAGTGTACCTAACTTCTACCACCGCTTTATTTTATATAACATCCCAGACAAGGTTAGCTTCTAAAATTGTTATATTATCTCAAGAGTCATAATATCGTTTCCTGCAGTGCATTGCTGCTTGTGTGTAGCTTTTTTCCTCCGTTTCCGCCATCAATGAATGGAAATAAAAGGATGTAATATTATTATTTTTGCTTGATTGCCTACACGTGAATATTTCTATTCAGGTTTCCTGGTATCGGTAGCTTTTAGGAGATCGAGGCGCGATCGTTTCTTCGGATCTGTCAACATGGACGACGATGCCGCTCTCGCGAGCGAGTTCGGTTCGGGCTTCCGTTCAGTGACCTAACACCAACGGAACGGGAGTACGTGTGTGGCGTTCTTCGCTATCACCCGAGGCTGACGGTGACCGCCCAGGTGGCAACGATCGGCCCGCTGGCTCCGAGCAGCAGAGCTGTGAGCAACATTCGCACGGGCGAGACAAGAGCGGCGCGCTGCCGAAGGACAGGCCCTGCCCCTGTCCGACAGGGACGCGGAGGAAATACCGAGGGGAAAGCGGCAGCGACTCGGGAACCGGTTCCTCCGCGGGGGACGCTCCCCAAGAAGGAGAAAATAAACAGCACCATTTTTGCTTTCACCGGAGTCGGATGTCCACTCATTTCGTCGTCTAAGAACAAGAACGATTACTGGTCTTCAGTCGACCGTTTGAACAGCCATCTACGGCGCACAAATTTGGCATGACAACCACTTCGCAGAATCCTTCGAGTACCGTGCTCCCAAAGGAAACACGACATCGACGTCTCTAGCGTGCTCCGCGCTGCATTCTTTTTTTTTTTTTTTCGTTTGCCCATAGTGGCTTGTTGCCCGTTTCGCGTCCAGCGTAGCAAAGAAAAAAATAACTACGCTGTTTTATTTACGGTTTAGTAATCATCTCCGGTCCGATTTATACTTTTCATGGTTATTCAAGCTGAAATTACAACAGTATTCGTAAAAACTGCGAACTAAAACGTGACCGAGGGCACGTCACTCGTTCCGACCAATCGCTGACGCGTCTTTTGTGACGTCGCGCTTCTTGGCCCCGCATCGGTCACGTGAGCTATTATTCAAGTCTAAACCTAGCTGTAACATATATCGCAGATTCTACACGTACTAAATGTTTAAACAAACCTATTTTTCAGATATATAAAATAAGTAATATTTTCTTAGAATTCAAAAATATCCAGAAGTAATTCGTTAATATAGGTCTTACAGTTTCGTATTGGAAATGGACATAATAGATGAACTCGCCCTAAATATAATGCACGAGCTGTTACACTCACTTAATGGCGAAACACGCTAAGGAGCGTGAAGAAAAAGTGGCGCACTTCTGCCTGGTAACACTAGTAGATATTGCGAGTGGTTCTACTGCCTACTATGCAAACGTTTTGTTTCGTATTTTCTACCAATGTACTCACTTCAGATAATGAACGGGGATAGTGAATGCATTCCGAAAGCGGTGGCCAGTGACAGCTCGCAGCGCTTACCATCGGTGTGCCCCCAGCCTGTGACGTAAACTTCAGAATCTTCGGCAAGGTCTTTCGTAATTCCGAGGCAGGCACACTGGTTGTATTCTGCTGGACATGTTTACGGGCTGCTTGAGTTTGATAATTGCAATGTCGGCCTTAGGACTCTAAAGCAGCAGGCGAAACGTCAGTTTTAATTATTTATTGCATTTTACAATTGGCAACGTGATACATTGTAATACAATTAACCTAGAGGCGTCTATTCTTTCCATATTGAATTGCATTTTAATCAAACTCAGATATATAGGAGACCATCTTACAAAGAGCACACAAAAAATGTCCTAACGCAGGGATCAGCTCAGAATCCAGAAACATTTCAACGGCGGCCAGCAACAATTTATATGGTTTCCGGTGTAAAATTATTGAACAAAAAACAGAAGATGAGCACTTTTCATAGACCTCACTTTTCAGTTCATATTCAGTAAAATCCTCATCATCATTAGTATTTATTTTCTTTGAGGGCCCTTGGGCATTATACATGGGGATGGCAATAAAACAAACAAGTGCTGAGAACACGAATGTAACACTGTAAGCTAGTTAGCTAAGTAGCTAGGAAGAGGGTAATGGATTCAACAAATTTATTAGAGTCAGTTATACGAGGGGCGTTCATAAAGTTCGTATTATCGGCACAAAAAAAATTAAAAAGCGGAACAAAACAGGCATTAACATGAGCGCTCGTCCCTCTAGTTTCCGCACAGTGTACACATCGCGTGCTATAGTAGCGCGGAACGCCGCTAGGTAGTCAAAACCAAAATGGCACCACCCGTCGGTGCCAAGCATATGCAGTGATTCGTTTTTTTTACTTGAAGGCAAGCAATGCTAAAGATATTCATTCCAATCTGGGAGCGTTGTTCTGGGACAACGCCCATGTTTGTGAAACTGTGGTTAAATGGCGCGGACGCTTCCAGTGTGGCCAAACAAGAGGAAAGACGACGACCAAGTGATTGCTGAAGTGGAGCGATTATGAACACTCAAAACGAGGAGTTCTAAAACAATGGCCTCCGGCATGTGGTCCATCGCTGGCAAAAGTGGGTAACGTTTGGTGGCGAACATGTACAGAAAGTCTCAACTCCTACTCGAGTTTGATTGCTGAATTTCTATTCCTTCGTGAAAATAATACGAACTTTATGAACGCCCTCGTAGAAGCGATGTTGTGTGGTAGTGAATTCCATTTCTTGATAGCCAGAGATAGTGTGGAAGTCTGGTAAAAAACAGTCAATGATCGAATTCAACGCAATTTACATGGGTGACCTAAACGAGAGAAAATACGACAGAAGCCGATAGTAATGATTCTCTAAGGTGAGTATTGTGACAGAAAATTTGATAAAGAAGAGAGAGGTGTAACACTCGGCGGCAAAGGGAAATTGAATAAATGTTTGTTGATTGTCGTAATTTTTATGTGCTGGTATATGTTGAGTAGTTATTATAAATAAAACGAAGGGCTCAGTTTTCAGAGGATTCTATATGATTTGTGAGGTATCACTACCATGGAGACTGTATAGATGAGGCATATTCGAACTTGGAACTTATAAGAGTAGAATACGCTAGTCGTTTTAGGGAGGGTGTAGCAAGTTTGAGGTTAAGGCGCTAATACCCGAGAGTACGGTTAGTATCAGCAATACCAGAGGTTATTTCAATAGTCCATGATAGGCCAGAAGTGAGATAAACACCCAGGTATTCCGAAGATCAGCAGGCTGTTACTTGAGTGTTAGCAAGAAAATACGAAACTGAACCGTTATGCAAAGATGCGTGGAAATGGCAACCCATTAAAACAAATGAACGAACAACTGGTAAAAACAAATACAGGATGACAAATATTTTAGGTTGAAACAGGTGAGGTCCAACTAGCAGATGCGTCAAATAAAGTTTTCTATTCACAAAAAAATAAATCAGAGAAGATGTTGAGTCGGCTGGAGTAATAAGTTTGCTTAGATATTGCGGTTTTTAATACTATATACGATAGGAGGAAATTATACAACTGCTCGAACAGGGTAATACGTTTTATTTCTAAAAAAAAAAAAAAAAAATAAACACGTAGTTTTTATTGGGAAGTTCGAGCAGCTAAATTAATACATTAGTTAAAAAAGAGTTTTTTGTGTGTTCATGAAACAACAAATGGGTGGATGAAACCACACAGAAACGACGCGAAAACAACGACAGGGTTAATTTTTAGATACTTCTTAAAGTGTAGCCTGAATAATAAATTGATTATCATCTCACCGTTTTTCTTCTCTCGTTGTAGTCTGCATGAACGCATATCTCATCCACTTCCGCCCAAACCTCGTCGTGTTCATTAACGTCGTTTCTGTGGTTTCCCAGCTGAACCTTTATTAAGCGCTGGGCTTGTAACGGCATCCTATTAGAACAAAGAAACATGAAAACAAGTTATTTATTTTGACTCAATAATTATGGACTATATGTAAGAAAGGTATTAGCCTAATTGTGCGTTACACCATTAATTTCTTATTTTACTGAATGCCGATTTCAGAGCAAAACACGCTGTCACCAGCACGGATCATTTTCTGGTGTTACACTACTACTTATCTTCCTACGAGGAGCACATGCCTCCCAGTTAGCCACACGTAATTTCCACCGAACTTAAAACATATATTGCGGCCATTATTGACAAAGTTTTATAATGAGCAGGAGGCAGTATTTTAAAAGGGATCGTTTAAATTTGCTCGAGATATTTAAGGGCTAGTAACGTTACGAGCTCAAGACTTGGTGCCACGTGACACAGTGACGCCACGTGACCTGACGTCGTGCTACGTTGTTACGCGACACCGCGACGTCACGCGTCATGGAGTTTGCGCGGAAAGCACGGACGGACCGATGGACAGATTTCTGGTGCGGTCACGGACTTCTCAAGGAAGCAGGGTGTCGTGGTCCCGGAAGATCTCGTTGTCTCTGCGCAGTCAGAGTGCGGCATCAGCCGATAAAAATACCAAATTACAAATCACAAACTGACGGCTTAAGATACTGCCTGCAGTTCTTGAGTTTTCCCTGACTGTAATAGAGACTTTCGTTATAAAACAAAAAAAACAACTTTGTTTTATGTTCCGCTCTGGAAGTTAATCGTTCTGTTTTTGTACTTACAAATTTGTCAAACATGCGCCCCACTTATGAATTATGAATTTCAGCAGAGTATCACGTACCACACGCAGTGCGCGGCTGTGAGGACGTGCCTGTCGCTGATGAGGGCCCCGCCGCAACTCAAGCCCTTGTGTGGCTTGTGCAGCGCAGCCTGCCACGGCCAGCTACCGGGCACCGCCTCGTGACCTCCGATGATCCTGTCATCGACTTCGAGTGCCGCTTTTATCTCAGGCTTGCCACAAATTGCTGCAAACATTAAGTTAATTTGTTATCTAATTGAGTCTCCTAAAGTGCGGTCCGCCAACTCGAATAAAAGAGAATCTTTACGTGTACTTTTTTCAGTCTTCCTCGATTTGAGTTTTGCACTCGGGGGAACTGCAGATATTTCCAGCGAGTAAAGTCGTCGACAACTTGAGAAGCGGAGGACGTGTATAGTCCCAAGCATGCTATGATCGCTTATCAGCAACTTATGTTGCCGCATTGACAGATAAGGACACCGAAGAAAAAATCAGTAAACAAAATAACCATAGTAAGCCAGGCCCTGAGCTCCTTAAGCTGTCATTACCTATCGCATTTTGAAACTATATTGTTTATTTTTCTTCTTAGGTGACTTTATGCCGAAAATTATATTTGGTGTCGCTAAACTTGTATATAAAATGCCCATCGTAGGTTCAAAACAAAGCAGCCCTTGGACATATTGCTGCTTAGGTTGTAGTACGAATTTCTGATGTCTCAGGTGGGAGACCGGACCAAAAGAACTTTCGACCCAAGAGAAGGTCTATCTCCTGAGTCATGCGAGCTGGTGATGCTATATGTCCAAGCACCGATTGTTCATCCTGGTATTTTTTTATTCCACAGCCTGCTTAAATTTCTCGCAGAGTGCGTCTTTTCTTCGAGGTTTTCGTAGTAGGAAAGGCGCGGACATTTCTTTAAAGCGTCAGATAGGCTTCTTGCACCTGACGTCGCTTCCTGTTAGACTCTAAATCGAAACCAACATTGTCGTCTGCTATCAGTGTCTTGGTGCCATGTTGCAGGCATTCAGTGTCTTATTGCAGCAGCAGTTGTGCCGTAGAGTCATAGAGCCCACTTTGTATAACCACATTTCAGAATATTTTCTTGTCCTAGTCTATCGGAAAGAGGTTCCTCCCCTGACACGAAATGCAGACCACAATTTCTTAGGAAACGAAGCTTTTTCTGTCGAGATCATAGACTTCATAAAAAAAATTCCGAAGACACCTAAGCACTTCTTATGAGTTGTGAATGCGTAAGCATGAATGTCGTTCTTCCGCTCCCTTAGTTCGTCTGCGGTGTACTGGCGTAGACGGCCACATTTTGCTAGTGTCGAGGTTGCGGCCGCCGACGATATAAATAGGGAGTTTTCGTAGATCGTTTTCGCCGTCCCGCAACGCCCTCCGCAACCTACTGCGATACCCGGAACTGTACAGTCAAGGCTATTGGCGCGCAGGCGCAGTAGCAACTCCTTCGTTGCGGGGGGCTTAGCGGAGGGGGAAATGCGGTCTACGAAAACTCCCGAATGCCTCAGGCGCGCTGCCATGGTCCTCAACGCTGAGAGGAGCAGAAACGGGCGCCGCCGCCTCCCCCCCCCCCCCCCCCCTTCCCGCCTTCCGTTTTGCGACGCCTGACACGAAAGCGGCGGCCGAGCGAGCGCTCTGCTGAAGCGGCCGCAGCCCTACCCCCTCCCCACTCGGCCCCCCTCCGGCGCCGGACACGAAAGCTGCAGCCGTGCGCGCGCTCTCGTGAAGCGGCCGCCAATGGTTAACTAGGAGCCGTTTCCATCAGCCAATAGAATAATGGCTTCTTTCGCGTTTTGTTTTTCGGTTACAGACGCCGTTGGCTCCGCTCTACGGGATAGTTAATGCTTTCGCATTAATGATCAACAGGGCGTCGCAAATAATGGTCAGGCTCTCCAAATCGACCGCGAAAATCGGTTTCTTAACCGATCGAGCTACGATGTCATGCAGCGTTGCCCACAGGTGGTGCATTTTGTCCATAAAATTTGCAAAGAGTGATACTTACCTGAGGAAAAAGCAAAAAAAAAGAAAAAGGCTTAACTTCTATGGAAACGCAGCGAAGTCACCGATCTTCAAACAATAGGGCGCCGTTTGGTGAGGGAAACAAGAGATGGCGCAACCTGTCGCGACGGCAACTGCCGCCAACGAAAAAGCATACGGCGCCGAGAGCCGGCGTCATTAGCAGACGATCTTTTCGACTCAAAAGTGGCGCGCGTTCCGCAGGCGGCGACAGTTTCAGAACCAAAACACCGGAGCTGTACCAACAAGGAACTGCAAACCAGACGCCATAAGTACCCCGACAAAAAAAAAAGACACTCAAAATAACTCGACAAACCATTTTTTTAATCGATTATGTGTCCATTCAATGTGTTTTATTAGTGAGGAAGATAAAATCAGGCATTGGCACCTGACACAGAAAAAGCTCGCGCCGTCTGCTATTTGATGCCGGTTCTCTGCGCTGTATGCTTGTTCGTTGGCGGCAGTTGGCGTCGCAACCGCTTGCGCCATCTCTTGTCTCCCGCGCGAAACGGCGCCGTATTGTTTGAAGACCGGTGGCTTCGCTGAGTTTCCATAGGAGTTATGCCTTTTTCTTTTTTTTACTTTTTCATCGGGTAAGTTTGCTCTTTGAACATTTTATCGCAAAAATGCACAACCTGTGAGCAACGCTGCACAAAATCGTAGCATGATAGGTTAAGAAACCTATTTTTAAGGTCGATTTGAAGTGCTTGGTCGCCATTTTAAACACCCTGTTGAGTGAAATGTTCCATGCATTCGACCCTTTCAGAACGGCGGGGCAGATATGCGGACATCGGCAGCGGTCCCAGTTGGCGGTTCCGATGAGCCCATATCGTTGGCGACGCCTATTGGTGCATATTAGCACAAAAAAGGAGCAGAAATCACAGGTAATGTATGTACCTGACTACTTTCTGTTACTTTGCAGAGACACACCGAAATCGCGCATTTACAAACCTAAATAAAATTGACAAGCGCTCCAAACACGTCAATTTATCGCGGCAACACGAACACGCCTAACCTTCCGTCCCCTTTCCTTTTCTGCTCTTTTCTCGCTTTCTTTCTCGTTCTTTCTCTCGGGACCGGAGATATTAGCTCCCAGAGTTTGCCGCTTTCTGCTCCAGTCTTTACCCGCCTGTTGGAGGTTGTGCTGGCGTATCCGTCGGAGCCATTCGTGACGCCGGCGAACCGATTTCTTGAGCGTCGCTTTGTCCTGGTTCCTAATGATTGCCGGAATTCTAGAAAAACCAATACTGCTGGCTGTAGCTCCTCTCTGTCGCCGACTTTTACGGCAGAAACAATAAATTACAAGGCAACTAACTCCTTGAAACGACGAGTGAGGGGACAAACTGCAGTGCAAACACGGCCGCAAAGCACACAGAAGCGACGAATCCCTCCAACACAGATTCCGGCGGGTTCCGGTGAGATTTACGAACCGGTAGTAGCTTTGCACCATGGTCTCCTGTAACCACCCTACGCGGAGCGCAAGTTCGTCTGCTTCTTTTGCAGGGGTTATGGTGACGTCAGAAAGACGCCGAGCTCTGATTGGCTCCGATGGAAGGATAGTGGGTAGACCTCAAAGGAAGCTGTTTTGAGGTGTACCTACTATCCTTCCATTCAAACCAGTCACAGCTCGGCGTTCTTACATCACCAGAACACTTGCGAAACAAACAGACGAAATTGCTCTCCGCATAGAATAAAGCTAGCAGGTTTTATTGAAACAAAACTGCAGCATATTACCTGGCAGAGTTCGGTAGGGTATATCGTAGTTACCTCAATATGTTGGATAACCTTTAGCGTGCGATACGTTGGACTTCATCTGGCATACCTAAACTAATATAACCCGCACGACAGATACTGCTCATTACGATACTTTTGCCGGATTCCAGTCTCGCCTCGAGTTGCGAACAAGCTGACACTCCAGTTAAGTACAACGCAATAATACCGGCAGGCGCCGGTATCTTGCGGCTGCGTGGCAATATTTCGCAAGTGGTGGAATACCACTAGCGCGTTTGAAAAAGGTTCGCGGCTACGCAGGTGCGAGCTGTAACCTATCCAGCATTTATCATCCGGAAAAAATTGCCTAGTCCCTGGGCTGTGGCCATACCACCTAAAAGGCAAGGCCTGCGCATGACGTCATCGTTAGTGATCCCCGTCCCGCCCCAAGTGGCGAACACTCTGAAATATGGCGAGAGTCGTCGCGAAGCGGCCGACTCGTCCGTCGTGGCGTCCCCGCACGCCAGCGTCTCACGAGCGCTCGGCTAGAACGCGGCTACACCACGACGGACGCGTCTAGTGGTTTGCGGCCATCTCGTCAAGCTTGAGTCTGTTTGCCGCTTAAAGACCGACAACCAGTTCGCGCTTTCCACTTTTTCCCTGCTTCCTCCTCTCCCCCCTTCTACCCTGTTCACCGTTGCCTGTTTTCTCCTCCCTCCAGGTGAGGAGGATCTTCTGCCTTGCAGAATCTCGAGTCTGGTCGTCGGCCTTTAAAGCTGGTCAGGAGTCCTCTGACGATGACATGATGCACAGGCTTTGTCTTTTAGGCGGTGTCGGCTTTGGACGCCCGCGCGGTGTCTGATATTGTCACGGATGGAAACGGGCAACAAAGGAATGTAAGACCGCAAATAAACATTTAATGAGGGGAACTTGCGCCTGCAAACCGAAATTCTAAACGAACAGGTTTCAACGCATCTGGGTATGTTGGTGACGGAAGGGCGACTGTCCTCAAGGAGCACGGTAATGCTGCTTCTACACACGTGGCAAGTTCAAGAAGGTTTCGAACCAGAACACACGATGACAGCCGTGAATGTGCTGAAAGTTTGTAGTGCAGTACATAATTAGAAAAGAGAAAACAAATCTAGCCGAACGGGGTTCGCATTTTGTTCTCCGCGTGACAGGCGCGTGTTTCACCAACTCCTCCACCCACGCGGCAATATTACGTAGATGACAGCTACTGCGCCTGCTACGAAAGCGTTCCATCGCCCGATAGACAGCGATAGCAGCATGCGAAAAGCGATAATGGGAATGGTCTTTATTCACCAACCGTTTGAGAGAGGCAGGATTTGGCTTTTTATGTTTATGGTTCTTGTTTCATGATTCGTTCTTCAGCGTTCTGATCGCTTCTTGTCGCAGTATCAACAGCTGCAGAGTGATACTAAGAGTCCAGGATGTCACCACTCCATGCATTTCTCAAGTTGCCAGTGTCAGGGGCTATAGACGGCTCTGCAGAGATTCACTTCTAAAATACAAGAAAGGAGGACAGGTGCTGGACTTCTGTTCTTGCTGATATTGCTTCAGAATTGGCCCAATCCTGTTTATTAGGGAATGTTGACTACGCGGGGGCGAGATACGCAAAGTACTCGATAGTTCATAAGTTTGACTTATTTGAATCAGACCTTCTTAATTCCTTCTTGGGAAGTTAAGTTCTTCTTGGGAAGTGGTCACTCAAAGGAGAGCTGCACGGTCTGCGGAAAACGAAATGAATTTACCTATAAGCGGCACAACACCGTGAGACCCTTAATCGTCTCGTATCAAGCCTATGTATTTTAGACACTTCTTATTATAGTTTTAACATGTCATTTTTACGTCTATGCGAAACATCCTTCATTTTAAGTGGAATAAACTGAACGTCATCACTCACCCGTCCTGTTACTTCCCTCCACGAGGCGAAAGAATAATGCAAGAAACAACATCCACGCACTCATAACGAAACGTTGGAAAAACATCTCGGTTACGTTGCTCAGCCTAATGACAGCGGCCTGCAAACACTCGCTGGGAACGGAAGCCTCTGCTGCCGGTCCGATATGTATTTACTTTTCTCTTGGCGCAACGCGATATCCCCGTGGTCCCACTTGAAAGGAAGAAAAGATAAGTTAACGCTATTTGGAAAGACATCGGGGGTTTCTTGGAATTATCGGAGTTATCTAAGTTTCCAGAGCAACCATTATGCAAGAGAAGCTGTGAACCCTGAAATGTGGTATGAAGAGTGTTTGAACACAAAATAAAAACGCTACCAAGCGGAATGGCGTGTGACGATAATGGAATATGTCGGACATGTAAACTGGCTGCAGTCTGAAGAGGAGTAACATGCAGGGGAGAGGAAGAGAGAGAGAGAGTAAATAGTTTCTGCGATGCATGTGTGACCATAGGAGAAGGCGTTAAAGAAGGCCCACGACATCATTCGGAACAATTTGTACTATCTTTTCATCGTCTTTTCAAGTATCTAGTGCATATGATGACCCCACTTGTGCTAAAACGGCTGTACTTACTTGATTCAAATGAGAAAGAGTGTTTTTAATTGAAATATCATTAAAACCCAAAGAACAGAGAGAGATAAGGTTGTTTTGGTCCCAGTCCTTCAAAGACGCCTTGGAGGGTATCTACCGTCACGGTTCGGGAGTGATCGTGGAAGATCACCCCCGTGCGAGTGTTGAAATGGCTAACGGAGATGATAAGATTTGCTTAGCATGTAAGAAAAAAACTAGAGGAAGATGTGTCGAATATAACATGCACCGAATGTGAATTCTCGTATCCCTTAGGAGAATGCTCGGGATTGACGAAAGCAAAAAACGAGAAATTGCGCAAGGACTGGCGATGTCCCACATTTGTAAAAGCAGGAAATCGGAGCGGTTGATCGAGTAAACAAAGTCAAGACACCGACTTTGCGGGCATACTGACGGGTATAAACGCAAAACTGAGTACTCTCTTGGACCTCAAAAACACTGTTGATAAGATCGAGCAGTCGGTCCAGATGATGTCGGCCAATTATGATGAGGTACTGAAAAAGACTAAAGAAAACACAAGACAAATCGCGGAGCTGAAAAAACCAATCGAAAGTACCGGAGAGCTGAAAAATGAAGGCAAAACGCTCAGACAAGAAGGGAATGAGCTAGAATGGCAAAGCCGAAAACTAACCTTAGAACTTCATGGTTTAAGGAAAACTGAAAACGAGGAGCTGCTAAGCAAGGTGAATGCCATGACCAAAACGCTGGAGCTATCGGAGATAAGAACAAAACGAGCGTGTTGGTAACAGTAATTAAACATGAGGAAGATACACAGAAAGGGGGGACGGACAACGAAGACTTCCAACTAGCAACAACATTTATTGACCCGAAGTTTGCATATATAGGTGAAGGAGGGGGAGGGTGAAGGACACCACACTGGAAAGGGGGGAAGTGATGGGAGAGGGTGTGGAGGCAAGAGACTGAAGGACGATCCCGTGAGGTGACAACTAATCGCTTGGAGCCGCGGAAACGAGGGACGTCAGCTCTGGCCCCAGGAAGTTTATCTCCCTCCTGGATAAGCCTATGGAAGGGGACCCGAAGTTGTTTTGACTGTGGTGCATGGCGAAGGCCTCCATGATCTCTCGTCCGTATCTTGAGGCGTGACCTCCAATCCTGGTGGTCGAAGGAAGGTCGGCCGAACAGGGTTCGCTGCACTCAGAGGTGTGTTTGGCAATCGGGTGGTAACTAATCTCTGACGTGTCGGAGGCTGCTTTCTTGATCTCGTTTGCATGTTCCCTCACCCGATCGTTTAGGCATCGGCCCGTCTGTCCGATGTATTTAGCACCGCAGGACAAGGGAATCGAATACACGCACTCTTTGCAGCTGGTTACATAATTGGTCCTGGTGCTTTTTCTGGCAAGGGGGCGCTTGACCGGGGTTGTTGACTTTTCTACAAATAGAAGCTAATTTGAACTTGCACGAAAATACTACGTTGGTGTTGAAGCCGAGCGCAATAGATTTCAGGCGATGTGAGGTGTTATGTATGTAGGGGATGCATGCGAAGCGTGATTTAGGAGGGAGGTGTTTGGACTTGTGCCCCGCGACAAGTCTTTTGATTGTTGTTTCAATCAGGTCTCTCGGGTATCCTGCCTTTATAAGGCGGCTAATCTGCTTGGATAGGCTGGGGGCGGAAAGGTGATGACAGGATTTGACTTTGGCCGATGCAATTAGGTTTCGAACGATCTCATTTTTTACATTCCTCGAGTGTGAGCTGTTGAAAGGAAGAACGGGCTTAGAGGACCTCTGCTGGTGAGCCCAGCAGATACCTTCGCTAGTCGGGACCAACCTGAGATCGAGGAACTGTAAGCCCTCAGGGGAGGGGGTCTCTTTGGTGAACGTGAGCCCGTGGGAGTTCCTCTGGAACACGCTCTCTATGGCCGCGGAGTCGGAGATGGTGGAGTGTAGGATAAGATAATCGTCAACATAACGAAAAACCTTCGCATCGGGAAAATCTCGTTGAAGGTCCGACTGAACTTTGGCGTCAACATAATACAGGTAAATTTCGCTGAGGGCGGGAGCCAAGCAAGACCCGATACAAACGCCGTCTTTTTGTAAGTACACTTTACCCTCATATTCAACAAGCGTTGATTGGAGATACAGTTGTGTCAATTCGAGAAATGAGGACAGCGAGACGCCACATGAATTTTGAAAGTCTATGACACCTGTCTCGTGGATGGCGTCAGAAATGAACCCCAGGAGGGTTTTCATGTTTAGGCTATAGTAGAGATCTACAACATCGAGCGAGAACACCCTTACAGCTTTAGTCCCCGCGTGCAACCCGTCCAACACGGGAAAGAGATCTTCCGAATTTCTTTGTCTGAAAGGTTGGGGGAGCTCTAACGTGTCGAGGTGTTTCTGCAGAAACTTCGCCAAAGGCCTCTGCCAACACCCCGTCTCAGATACAATGCTGCGGAAAGGCACGCCTGGTTTGTGCGTTTTAGCGGAAAGGAAAATAGAGAGGTATTGCTTGGCTGGGGCAAGAACGGCTCTTTTTAAAGAAGGGAGGTTAGATGAGTCACAGAGTGCCTTCACTCTGGACCTAAGGGACCCGGATGGCCGCGTTTTGATGCCGATAAAGTTCTTTTTCAGGGCCTCGTCGGATTTGTCTTGCATTTGCTGTTTGTTCAGGATCACGAACTGACCCGTTATCAAGCAGATCATAGGATTCCATTCAACAAACTCACAAAGTCAAATCTTGTCAGCACCTTTCCGCCCCCAGCCTATCCAAGCAGATTAGCCGCCTTATAAAGGCAGGATACCCGAGAGACCTGATTGAAACAACAATCAAAAGACTTGTCGCGGGGCACAAGTCCAAACACCTCCCTCCTAAATCACGCTTCGCATGCATCCCCTACATACGTAACACCTCACATCGCCTGAAATCTATTGCGCTCGGCTTCAACACCAACGTAGTATTTTCGTGCAAGTTCAAATTAGCTTCTATTTGTAGAAAAGTCAACAACCCCGGTCAAGCGCCCCCTTGACAGAAAAAGCACCAGACCAATTATGTAACCTGCTGCAAAGACTCCGTGTATTCGATTCCCATGTCCTGCGGTCCTAAATACATCGGACAGACGGGTCGATGCCTAAACGATCGGGTGAGGGAACATGCAAACGAGATCAAGAAAGCAGCCTCTGACACGTCAGAGATTAGTTACCACCCGATTGCCAAACACACCTCTGAGTGCAGCGAACCCTGTTCGGCCGACCTTCCTTCGACCACCAGGATTGGAGGTCACGCCTCAAGATACGGACGAGAGATCATGGAGGCCTTCGCCATGCACCACAGTCAAAACAACTTCGGGTCCCCTTCCATAGGCTTATCCAGGAGGGAGATAAACTTCCTGGGGCCAGAGATGACGTCCCTCGTTTCCGCGGCTCCAAGCGATTAGTTGTCACCTCACGGGATCGTCCTTCCCTCTCTTGCCTCCACACCCTCTCCCATCACTTCCCCCCTTTCCAGTGTGGTGTCCTTCACCCTCCCCCTCCTTCACCTATATATGCAAACTTCGGGTCAATAAATGTTGTTGCTAGTTGGAAGTCTTCGTTGTCCGTCCCCCCTTTCTGTGTATCTTCCTCATGTTTAATTATCGGAGATAACTGGGTAAGATATTGTCGCCTTGCACGGACTTCCCCTCTCGTCCCGATAAAACCCCAGGGATTATCATTCGCTTTTCGAATGCAGCAGTCAGGGAGCACTGGCTGAATAACAGAAGGAAACTTAAGAGAGGGAAAAGCGAAGAATACATTCTCGAGAACATGACACGACAAAAGCACTGCTATGGACGGCCAAGGATTGGGCGAAAGAAAACAACTATCAGTACGCTGTTAAGAATGCAACCTTCGGCAACCTTTTCCGAGTTTCAACGCTGCGGAAACGAGTCCCGAAACGAGTCCCGACGTGTTCTGGACTGTCGCTCACCTGTCGAAGCCTGCCCAAAACGAGTCTCAACGCGTCCGTGACGTCAACGGGACGTGTGTGTGTGTGCGTGTGGGTTCGTGCGCTCCGGAAGGGGAGAGAGGACTGGCCTAACTGCGGAGAACCATGGCTACGACGCACTTCTGGCTACGACGCGGCGGACTTTTCTGCAACGCACTTGGCGGTCGCACCTGCTGCCCTGGCGGAGAGTGAGGGAGAAAACGGACCCTATATAAGGCGGGGCGTGAGGCGGCTCCAGTTGTTCTCTCGGATTTGACGACTGTACCATACCATGTAATTAAACCGTTCGTTACGTTACCAATTCTCCCACCTCCACTGGACCCCTGGGTTCTTCACTTCGGGGAATGGTCGTCGTCACGAGCCAGGAAGCCTCCGGACGTGCGGCCTAAGCCCCGCCTGGAACAACTGGTTGGCAGCGGTTGGGATCGGACCATGCGACATCGTGCTACATCTGTGGGTGAGCGTTTGGACTTTGCTTTGGGATTCACCGGGCTTCAGATTATGGGTAATTAATTTTGAATTGCTGGGAATCCTTAGTGTTTGACTCGTGCGCTAGGTTTGTGTACAACCTCGCGACAAGTTTTAGAACAAAGCCAAAGCTAAAAAGCAGCGATCATGGATCTAATGAGGTTACTGAGAACAGATTCACTCTGTTTATGTGAAGAATTGGGTGTGGAGGTGGAGCAAAAGATGAAGAAATCTGAGATCAGTAAAGCGATTTCAGAGAGCGCGGAAGCAGAGGAAATTAAAATTGCGTGGGAACTGCTTCAGAACGCTAAGAGTGAAGCTGCAGCAAGAGAGGAACGAGAGCAGGCTGCGGCGAGAGAGGAACAGGCTGCAGCGAAAGAGGAACGAGAGCAGGAGCGAGCGCTGAAAAGGCTAGAGCTCGAAATTGAACAACAGCGATTAAACTCGCAGAACAGTAGAGTTGGGGCTCCGGTACGAGCAAGTGAGACCGAGTCGTATCAAATGAAGAAGCTCCTGCAGCCGTTTAAAGTTGGGGAAGACGTGGGCCTGTTCTTAGTTAACTTTGAGAGGACATGTGAGAAGTTGAGCTTCGCCCCAGAAACGTGGCCGCAACGGCTTTTGACTTTGTTGCCCTGTGAGGCTGCAGAGGTTGTCGCGCGCCTTAGTGCTGGAGAAGCGGACGACTACGACAAGGTGAAGTCCAGCCTTTTGAAGCGGTACCGCCTTTCTGCCGAGGCGTTCCGTCAAAGGTTTAGAAACGCATCCAAAAAGAGCAGCGAGGGCTACTCGGAATTCGCGTACGGGCTTAAAACCAACCTGATAGAATGGTTGAAGAGCGAGGAAGTGTACGAAAGCCGAGACAAGGTAGTCGAGTGTGTGTGCCTCGAACAGTTCTTTCGTAGCATTCCGCAGTCAGTCAAGCTCTGGGTGCAGGACAGGGTGGGAGTCGACTCTGTCGAAAGGGCCGCTGAGCTAGCCGAAGAGTACGCAACGCGTAGAAAGCTGAGCGGAGAGGAAAGTGAATCCGGCCGAAGCGATCAGCGCAAGACCTTCCGACAGGGAAATGACTCGCGAGAAAACGGGCCCGAGAAGCCCGAAGCAGGACAAAAGGTCCCAGAAAAGAGCGCAGAACACTTGAACGGAGACGAGGCGCGGAAAAGCCCAACAGGGCAGTTCGAGGCAAGGAAGCCGTTCCTGTGCTACAACTGTCAGGAGCCGGGACACACAGCGGCCAGATGTAAGAAACCGCGGGTTGTGTTCTCGTACGTGAACGGTAGTGACGAGGACCTGAAGCTCCTTCGTCCCTATCTTCACGAGCTCCAGGTAAACGGAAAGCCGTGCAGGGTGCTTCGTGACAGGGCAGCGACGATGGACGTTGTTCATCCGTCGTATGTAACGCCATCCGATTTTACTGGAAAGGTAGTTTGGATCAAGCAGCTGCTTGAAAAGCACAGTGTCTGTCTGCCTATGGCGACAGTAAGGATAACGGGCCCGTTCGGAGAGCTAGTAACTGAGGCGGCTGTCTCGCAAACAGTCCCGTTGGAATATCCTTATTTGTTTTCTAACCGGTCAGATTTCCTGCTGCGCGAAAGGGGTCAACAACTGGGAGAAGGGCTAGTTCAGTCGTGTACGAGGTCCAAATCGCGTCAGGTCGCCCCTTTGTTGACGAGTGATCCAGAGCCAGAGGCAGCTGACGGGGAGCAAGCACTCCCAGAGTTGGAGGCAGAAAACCGGGATGAGAGGGACCAGGTTGTAGAACAGCCTGACCTCGCAGCGCTAGAAAGCGTACGTCGTCCCAACGAGCCCGCGAAAAAGGCGGAGGAAGACGGGATCATTAAAGGATCTCTCGTAGCTCCGACGTCACGTAATTTGGATCGTCTGTTGCGAGTAGACAGAGTGTCTTTGACAGCCGAGCAGAAGAGCGACCCTAGTGTGTCAGGGTTTCGCTGTACAGCTCAGGAGATTGCTAGGACCAATGTGACGGGGAATGAAAGAGGCGGATTGTTTTATGGGCGCTATAAGGACCGCATTTTCACGTCTAGAAATCACGTGAAAATCGATCACTATGACTTCAGCGTAAGAAAAAGGAAAGGCAAATTTAACGGCAATGCCGATGGGTTGAGCAGATTTTTCTGACATCACGAAAAATAGTAGGGATGATCTCAGAGGTCTTCGTCATCCACGGGAATGAGGATCTAAGTGGGGGCACTTCGTTGAAACCCCAAAAGGACCTCACAAATTGCGAAGAGTTTTTGTCTTTGGTATTTTGTTCATAGTGACCTCGTTGGAAAAATGAGTTTTTTTGGCGACAGGGGGTCTCGATACCCGGAATTGTGCCAAATTTTGGTAATCCGTAATCCAGTCTGGCGGGTCTCTGGCGGATTCCGAGCGTTTGACTGCGGTGTGGCGTGGTGTTGTGGGGGACGTTTCCGCTGATGCCTCCGCTGTGAGAGGTTTGGGAGTTTGTTTGGTGCTTGCAGCGTCTTCTCAAGGCCTACTCCAAGCCCACCTCTTCAGGCCAGCGATTGTACCACCGGCCATTCGAGGTTTCCCTGGCCCCGGAGGGGCTGTTAAGAATGCAACCTTCGGCAACCTTTTCCGAGTTTCAACGCTGCGGAAACGAGTCCCGAAACGAGTCCCGACGTGTTCTGGACTGTCGCTCACTTGTCGAAGCCTGCCCAAAACGAGTCTCAACGCGTCCGTGACGTCAACGGGACGTGTGTGTGTGTGCGTGTGGGTTCGTGCGCTCCGGAAGGGGAGAGAGGACTGGCCTAACTGCGGAGAACCATGGCTACGACGCACTTCTGGCTACGACGCGGCGGACTTTTCTGCAACGCACTTGGCGGTCGCACCTGCTGCCCTGGCGGAGAGTGAGGGAGAAAACGGACCCTATATAAGGCGGGGCGTGAGGCGGCTCCAGTTGTTCTCTCGGATTTGACGACTGTACCATACCATGTAATTAAACCGTTCGTTACGTTACCAATTCTCCCACCTCCACTGGACCCCTGGGTTCTTCACTTCGGGGAATGGTCGTCGTCACGAGCCAGGAAGCCTCCGGACGTGCGGCCTAAGCCCCGCCTCGAACAACGCGTGGCACAGGAACTGGAAGGTGTTTGTGCGAAAGGAGCAAGGCACGAACGCTGTTATGCAGAGCACAAAGATGACCTTTTGAAACTTGAGTGACAAAGCATTTTTTTGCAAGTCCCTTTTGATTAACGGAAAAAATGTCTACTTCAGATATCCTACTTCCATCGGAGATAGGCAGATATTTTGGCCATGACATAAATGGCACAGTAAAGTATTTTTCACCTAAACGTACGTTCTGCAAAAAAAACAACGTTTTGGAGCTAGAATTGATAGTTAAACAGTTTTGGTTTTTATTTTATGTTATTATGCTTTCTGAGACATGGTACACTAATGAAACTGATATTTTCAAGCTACCAACGTATAACAGTCATGTTTTAAACCGAAACAGCAGCAGAGGTGGCGGGATCTCGCTCTTAATAAAGAAAAACTTGAGCTCTGAGCCATTGATCCGACTACTGTATTATTAATAGGGATTATGAAGTGTCATCCATTGAAACAAACAATACGATTATTGCGGTATTCTACCGCCCTCCAGAAGGGAAGATTTCAACTTTTTAAAATTTTTTGGAAGTGTTTCTTGAATATGCTTCTAGTAAAAGATATGACATCGTTTGGGGAGGGGATTTCAACACAAACCTGCTTTCAGATTCAGTTCGCAAATGCGATATGGAAAGTCTTCTAGCCTGTCTATGGTTGTACAAATCAAATAGCAACGCCAACGCGGGTAACTGAAACTTCGGAAACACTTCTAGATCTTTTTATAACAAATTCCGCAACGTCATCTACAAACGCAGGAGCGATGAGTTGCGCGATTAGTGATCACCTGCCAGTATACTTGTTTACTGCAAGAACAAAAAGCATCCCAATAAAACAGCCATATAAATTTGTTTACACACGGCAAATTACGCCAATCCAATTAGAAATATTTAGGAAAAACATTGCATGCATGGACTGGAGTGAGGTTTATAGAAAAACAAATGCAAACGAAGCATACAACTTGTTTTTGGACATATTTCGGGCCACCTACAATGACAGGTTTTCTTTGAGAAAATGGGTAACGCCTAATAAAGCCAGAAAACCGTGGATTGCCGAGGAGTTGATTCGGAAAATGCGAATAATATGCAACATGTATAGGGCAGTTTTAAAAACGCGTGACTGTAATTGTTTGAAAGAATTAAAAAAAAATATAGGAACCAACTTACAAAAGAGCTACGTAAAGCCAGAGAGAAATATTTCAATGAATCATTTTCGTTATCACATTGGCGGACTGATATAATGTGGAAGAAGTTAAACTCAGTCCTAAACCGCAAAGAAACATCAACCTCCGTTGACAGCATAATCAGTGATGGCAATCAATTGGGCGGTATCCCTCTGGCAAATGCATTTAATGACTATTTTGCAAACGTCGCCAATCGGGGGTCTAATTGTACTCACACCTATAAAATAAATGGACAAGGGAACAATAACTCTATATTTTTATGCCCTGTTACTGAAAATGAAATTGTATCGGTGTTTCTGGGAGTAAAAAACAGCAATAGTTGTGATGCGAATAACATTCAAATTACAGCAGTCAAATACGTCATAGACTTGCTCTCCTCCCATCTGGCTCATATCTTTAATTTAAGCATTCTTAGCGCATCATTTCCTAAAGATATTCAACTTGCAAAAGTATCGGTAATTCACAAAAAAAGAAGATAAAAATAATTTGACGAATTATAGGCCGGTGTCAATTTTACTGGTATTCTCAAAGTTAGAAAAAATAATATGCACCTGATTGACTTCATGTGGTGATAAACATAATGTGCTTACCGATGCACAGTTTAAACTTAGGAAACATCGCTCCACCGAACTCGCGTTACTTGAGGCAAAATAATTTATATTTAGAATTTTTGAACAAACAGAAATTGTATTGGGGGTCTTTATAGATTTCACAAAAGCTTTCGACTATCTAGACCATAGCTTACTCATAAAAAAAACTATATTTTCATGAAATCCGTGGCCAAGCATTAGCGCTCAAGCGATCATACTTACCTCACCGCAGGCAGTACGTTAACATCAATAGTTCCTGCTCAACTATACAACCGATAAGTACTGAGGTACCTCAAGGCAGCATTTTAGGGCCACTTTTATTTAATCTATATGTTATTGACATAGTGGACATCGGCATGACAGCTAAATTGTTTATATACGCAGACGACACAACTATGTTGTTTGCAGGAAGTGATTACAGTGAGATCGTCGATACTGCAAACGCCGCTCTAAGTAAGTTGTACGACTGGACAGAAAGTAACTATCTAAAACTCAACACAAACAAAACAAAATATATCTTGTTCCGCCCTAGAAATAGAAAGGTTAGCCTGCATGCCGATTTTTTGATAAATAGCTCACCGATTGAAATGGTTAAAGATTTTAAAACCTTAGGCGTGGTCTTCAATGAGCATATGACCTGGGACTCACACGTCAGAAGTATAGCTTCGAAATTAGCTGGTGTCATTGGATTAACATATAGAAACCGCTTTGTGCTTCCGCTCTTCGTGAAAAAAGTTATATACAGATCGTTATTTTACTCGTACCTTAACTACTCGCATCTCGTCTGGGGCACGACCACAATGACTAACCTAAACAAAATTTACCTACTTCAGAAAAGAATGATGCGTATAATCCACAACGCCCCTTACGACTCGCATACGGAAGAATGCTTTAGAAGCTTAGACGCACTGGCGGTTCAGAATTTGCATAGCTAGAGGCTCAATTCTACGTACAAAAATCAAACATATAATCGCATTGAAACAATTCCTAAATTATCACACTTGACGAAAAACATCCCCGTGTATGAAACACGAAGGCGGGAACGCTGGCAGGTGACCACTAACAGAACTGCATACGGAGATCAAATGTTGAGGCACACCTTGCCAAAATTGTTAAATCATCTGTCAAGTAATGAGCTAGATGTACATAACACATCTTTTAAACAATTACGGAACTTTTTACAACCATGAGAAAGACAGAAAACAAAAGTGTGTGCGGCGCTGGCTGCACGCAGTTTGTACTATGTATTTTAGTTTACCTCGAAGTGTATTGTATTACATACCGCATTCCCATCGCGTTTTCCGGATGTTGGCTGTTTCTGTGTATTTTATTGTAGATCACTCGTACTGTGTTCAATCGTTTTTTTTTTTTACATATTTCTGCAATTTGAATAGGCAATAAAGATCTACGCTGTAAACAACTTTCTTTTTTTTTCTTTTAGTATGTTCACTTTTAATGTAAATTGATTTTTTTTTTTGACGTTCAGGCTTTCTAAGGAAAGTCGAGCTTTATGTAACGATAGGGAAAGTGCTAGTACGTTTCTCAATGTTGTTTAATATTTCTACCCATTGCTCCCGACACGCCCTTTTGTATTTTCACTAACTATATTTTGCTTCCGAACTCTTCAGTGTATATTTTTGCATTGCCGCCGCCACTGCCTCTGTAGGGTGGCCGAGGACCATGTCAAGCTGATTTATCAGCTTTTTTCTTCGGCTTCCTCCCATTTTTCTGTAAATGGGAAAATAAACTATTTGATTTGATTTGATTTGATTTGATGCATCTGTGTGCTGGGTGGAGTTGAATACTTATTGTGGCCGACGGAGGAGAGTTAATCAACGTGGACGCCTACGGTGAATTGAACACAAGAAACGAAAATATAATTTACTGGTGAGTAAAACAATTACACGAATAGAGTACAACCTTTTAAAAACTCTAACTAACTGCCGCGCACGGCTTATGTAGTTAAACACTTACAATATCAGACACCTCGGCGTCAAGCGTCTCTCGGTGCATGGTTATAGGACGGCGGCTAAGTCGCAGAGCAGGGACTGTCGCGCATGACAAAAGTACCGTGACGAACCGCGGGAAAGAATTACTTGTCCACACGGGCCCGTTCAAACAGAACAGTCATTCTGTCGTGCATAACCCCGTTTGGTCAGGGGATGAGACAGTGCGCCGAAACCTGTCCCATTCTATCAAGGTCCAGTTAGAATTCCATTGGGTACGGATCCCGATGCACTGCCCACAAATCGAACGGAAACCACCACCCTCTGCTAGGGTCAACACAAGTACGGTCGACTCCAGCTTAAATATTAAAAGAAACAAGCTCTGGTTTGTTTATGAGTCGCAAAATATACGCCGATTCAAGACCGTCTCGGCGAGAATCCTCAAAGGGTGCCTAACGAGAAAGACGTGCCTCTCAGCACAGAGCACGAGCATTAGGTACAGAGCGCGACACGGTTAGCGCGAACAAGCGATCGCCGGTTTTTCCATTTTTTGTCTCTGAAACCAAGGGATGTCATCCAAGTTATCGCTACGGAAAGATCTCATTTAGTTTTTTAATGTAAGTGATAAAATTTCGTGCTCGCTAATACTATTTAGAAGTAAAATGCGAAAATGCGCCAATGTCGTGTTCGAGCTAACAGTGTCGCGATGTGTACGTCAAAAAGAGACAAATGGAGGAGATGCCAGCCGCAGCACAGATGTGTCTCGTGAACGCGAGCGTAGCGAAGGACCTGCGCGGCATTCACCTTCGGCGTTCAGGGAATCGGATAGCCACTTCACGGGGGTTCTAACGGTTCTTTGTTTATGCTGGCGTATAAAACTCAGTTTCCCTTAGAGGCAGCGTCTTGAACCACCGGAACATGATCCGACATTTCCGGAGACGCTTAGCACAGATTGAGACGCGGCCAGAGTGCTCGGTCTAGTTAATGGAATGAGGTACCATGCACCCGTTTGACGGGTGAACTTTCTAGCTTCTAGTTCCCGCGTGTGTTCGCGTTCCCGGACGACCCCGGGTCAGGTGCGAGCTCCAATGGCAAGGACCCGCTCTGGGATACCCTAGATATGTCTCTGTTTGTAGCGGTAAAAGGGCGGTTCAACACGCACCACGAAATATTGCCGCAAGTGCAGCTGTACTAAGTAGGCAGCGCGCTCGTGGCCTGACGGTTATCGCGCGTGCCTTTCACGCAGAACGCCAGAGTTCGATTCCTGGCCGCTGTTACGCATTTTTGTTGACTCTAATGTAATGTTCTGGTAAATTCAAGAACCGTTTTACTGATTCGAGTTTAGAATGTTCTACACGCCGAACCTCCTACGCCGACTGTTCCAGAAGCCCACGCGTGTACAAAAGGGGCTCCGCGTGGCCAGCCGGAGTCAGTTTCGCCTCAGCGTTGGATCCTGCTGCTTCGCCGCTCTGTTGTTATCCCGCGACGCTCTGTTGTTATCTTTCTTTTTCCTTTTATTCTTGGGCACAAGTTCGCTCCATTAAACGTTCAGTTTACTGAGTTATTCCTTTGTTTCGTCACCTCGTCATTCGTGACAATATAGAAGAAATTATATAAAAAAAAACGCCGTCATGGCGGCGAGCGAAAATGCGACCACATCTACAGACAGCAAAAAGGAGGCACCAACATTGACTTTCATACTTCGTTTCGCATTAAAATCCGCCTGCAGCCGACGGTACAACCCGACGCATCCAATGAAGCGGCGAAAAATTACAGGAGGATGCTTAAGTTACGCCTTTAAGATAGAACGCGATAGTCAAGCAAATGAACCCCCGGTCGCTCCAAGCCGTGCTATCGTGTCTGCGTGGCCTAGCATGTTGTGGAAACAGGCCGAGATTGTCGAGCACGCTTTTATATTTTGTTGGGACGCTGCTTTTTGTGGGGAAACGTCCTGCAGCGTACACTGAAGAAAAAGTTCCGTATCAGCCCATCGGCATATGTTTTTTAAGTGTAAGGAGCGACGATTATGCACCATTGAATATTTTGTTTCTTTTAGGACTGTGCAGCCTATGGAGGTCGCGCGTGGTAGTACGTCATGCAGGCCCCAATACCAAAAAAAAAAAAGTTAGTTTTTGTTTCGTTGACCTTGTGAAACAAATAGAAAGCTTTTTTTTTTTCTTTTTTAACCCGTGAGCCCAAGCCTGAGTGGCTAGGCCTTTGCGAAGACCTATTGGAAATGAAAGCCTCTTAACGTGCCCGACTAAAGCGTTGCAGAACATTTGTATTATTATTTGACGTGTGTTTCGTGCCTTATGCACTAAAAGTAAAGAAGTGTCCGCATGGCCTAGTCCTATCCTGTCTGGCTCGAAACCGAAGGGTCGTGGGTTTGAATCACGCCTTCGCCTAAAATTCTTATTTTTTTTTTTTTTTTTTACTTTGAGGAAAATGATTTACTTGATAAACTGAAAAAAAAAAGAAGATAGACGTGCAATGACCTTTAATTCGCATTACATGTCCCGGTTTAATCACTTTCCATCCGCGCGTGACGTCACGCTTCAGGTGAGCGTCGTGGGTTGTTTGAAATTCTCGAGCGAGGTCAAGTGGCTGTGACGTCATGACCCTATAGACCAATCAAGATTTTCCCGTCCCACCGTGTCTTCGACGTCTTTGCTTCTTGGCATGTCTTTCCGTTGCTTCGCGTCTGGAGCGGGCTCGCGAGTTTCGTCGACGCTTCGGCCGTGTGTCTGCTTGGATCACTCGGTTATAGATCAGATGCAGTTTTTCGCTTTAAAGACGTTCATACAATAAAATTTAACTACAGGACAGATCGTGTTCATCTTATTTCCTCTTTAGCCCACGGGGGAACCAAGGCGATAAGCGCGCACAACCTTCTGTTATAGAATGCGAAGCCGACATCTTACGCTCGTTCCCGTAGTGCCTTTTGGTTTCTGCCTTGACAGGCCGTAGTGACGACGAGATGAAAACACGTGAATGAGCGTTTTATAAAGACGCGCAAGTCATCTCGTAACGCAACCAAATAGCGGCAGTTCAATGAAGTTTCTGAGAGCAAAACACGAATCATGCGCTCTACCCATAAAAAAAAAAAAAGAAAGCCTTTGACGGGTGGCCGGCAACGTAGTATTTATACGTATGCACGCCGCCGGAAAATGCGAGGCCCCTACACGGGGGCGATGGGCACAAATGGCGGACGGAAGTGGCGAACCGAAACCGGAATTACCGGAGTTATCTGCGTTTCCAGAGCAACCATTATGCGAGGGAAGCTGTGGACCCTGACATGTGGTACGAAGAGTCACAACATGAGAACGCTACCGAGGAGAACGGCATGTGACGATAATAATCGACGATAAGTTCCCAAGACGTTGTAAGCAGCCGCGAGTGTCTGAACGAGAGCTTATATTGAAACTAAATACAGTCAGCGCGCCTGGCGGCCAGGATGTGCAACTTTAAGCCACACCGCCATCATCATTAGACACGGTCACTGCCTCACGGCTCGGCAAGTCACTTTGCCGGTCATTAAAAAAAAAAAAATACCGCTAAAGGTAAACGTATATGCGGTCTGTGCAGGTAAGTTCCACAGCCAGGGGGACATAATATATAGCTATAATACTCAGGATTAGTCGGTTAATTAGCTGGTATTTCTAAATCACATTTTAACTAATGAGTATGAAATTACGGTTTAAATTGAAAACTTGCTAAGTGTAATTTATTATATAAGTGAATGTTTAAAAAATCGAAACGCGAGAGAAGCACGTGGCTAAAGTTCCCAGTCCTGCAACAGGGGCAGGTGGTCCGAAAATGCGGGTGAAGAGATTGCTATCTGCGAGTACGGAGCGCCAGTGTTCTGCCTGTTGCATTTGCAAGAGTGAAATATTTCGTCCACAACCACGCTTACCGCGTGCTTCAAATCTCTCTAATATTGACTGATGTAGTGGTTTTAGATGGCGCTGAGCCCGTGTCTAATCAAAGCCGCACGTTTAATTATGTAGACTGAAAAGCTAACAAAAACAATTATTGTAATTATTCGACTTATCGTGACAATTGTACGCTCATATTTTGCTGCCCTCGCCGCATAAGTCACCTGCACAAAACGCATTAGTGCACCTTTTTATCTAACAAAAATATGCTTTTTATTAATGAATTTAATAATTAATTATTTGAACTATAAACACCGTCTATATGACATAGTATGTACATGGCGTATGGTTTTAATTCGAACATATTTTTTTTAAAGGGGGCCTGAGAGTTACACGAGTGCCGTCTCCACCATTTATTTATCGGGCTCGGTGAACATTATATAGGGAATAATCGCCATGGTATGTAAATAACTAAAATTATTTGATTTATTAGTTATCCGTTTTAGGGATTATGTTGTATTTGCAGTATTGACGGTAATGACTGTTAAGGAGCGGATCAATGGAAAGTATTTGCTGAAACGTTTTGGTTATCAGATATTTTATTTATCGTTTTTCACATTTTCAGCGCGAGTCAAAAATTTCGCGCAAAATAAGCGCCGCAAGCCCTGCCCACAATGACGCTTGGGAGCGTGACCTAGGGTTTTTCCTCGTGTCATCACTGCCTCGCAAGTGTGTCGTTTGTAGGTGCGCTGACGACACAAGGGACGACGTGACTGAAACGACTACATCACTCGGCTAAGCATATTTGTGGGCAGGACTTCGGGCGCTCCTTTTGCGCGAATATTTTAAATCGAGATAAAAACTGTAAACATCGTAAACAATGGTAGAGTGTAGGCGAGCTGGTAGTTAATCGACATCTTGGAAACCCTGAGATGGGGAACAAAAAAAAACGATAAAAAAAAAAACGGACGAACACAACAAAACGTGTTCGTCCGTTTTTTTTTTTATCGTTCCCCATCTCAGGGTTTCCAAGATGTTGATGTAAACATTGATCAAGTATTATCTCAACAACCATAAACATGTCGCCGAATATTTCCGTTTTTCTGGCCTCTAATAGTAACTTCAGTTCTTACTGGAATTTCACTATGACCTCTAAAACGAATAAATTCAAAGTGTATTACATGAAAGCTTATTAACCAACCAAACATGGTAATTATTCTGTCGTGTAATGACCACCAGGGATGATAAATACGCGGCGAAGACCGTGTTCATCTAACACTCACCCTTTGCAGGTTGGCTGGAGCTTCTTTGCACCACCAACATGATATTGACGTCTCTGCACGTCGGCGGGCCTCCAGCTTTTGTCAACATACCTATATGTGTGCCACAAAATGTGAGCTGAGTTATGATGTTGGGTCAGCTATGGCCCAATAAAGCTTTCAAGAAATGTTTGCTGACATAACTATTTGAAGCAGGTGTATAACTTCATACTGAAGAAAAAGCAAAGTATGTGCAAGAAAAAACGGGATCATTGTCTTAAAAAAATGGAGAGATGTTTTTAATTTTCTTAATGGTGCAGAAAATTGGTTCCTCGGAAACTGCCAAAACTTGTAGTTTTTGAAGTTTTATGGAGCAAGTCGTAAGCCTCAAACTCGGATAACATAATTTATTTTTATTTTTTCTTGTATACACCGAATCGTGACGTCACCGACCTCTTCAGTGATACGCTGTTTGTGGGCAGAACAACCGTGGTCCTCGTGCCACGGCACGTACTATTTTTGTTGTTTTACGAGTATTTTCAGCGCCGCTATTTTCCGAGCTTCGTCCGGTGATTGCAGTGATTGGCTCTCTCATGTGCTTTGATGTGGAAAGTAGATGACACACTGGAGTTCTCAGAATGTAGAAAGTATACGCTCTAAACAAATGTATTCAAGTTCGCTTCATCTACTGAACATGGAAAGAGCCAATCACGGCTAACGATAAAATATATCCCTGCGAATGACTAAACGCAGAATACGAGAGTAATCTGTGCAGGACCAGAGACACCGATAAAAGGATAGAACAACCTGACATGCGCAGGGACAACGGGAACGAGGTTTCACTTACTCATTTGTCCCTGCGCACATTTTCTGTTCTCATAATGTGCTTGTTATGTATTCTTGGTGTCGCCACTTAGAATAAAGAAGTGGGTAACACCGTACTGCCACCACCATAGCTGGCGCTCTTGCAATGGCCGCGCACGAGAGGGTGGTTTGATCACGTTGTCGAAAAGTGATATGCGCCGTACCTTGCACTCGAGGTGTTTCGAAGATTGCCTTTCATGGTGACGCTGGGAGTACGGCGAGGTCACGATTCGCGTGTTACAGCTAACGAAGTCCGACATTGTACGCGGCGTAGTAAGATATTGGCAAATTAATATTTTATTTGCGCCCGTATTTTATCCGACAAAAAGGCCCTTTCGTACCTCGCTCGTAGAACCGGATTGCGCTAACAATTGCTTGCATGAGATGACTTTGAGTGGGAGACGGAATTGTGCACGTAAGGAGTGAGGCCGTAAGGAGCAACACATTTGCCGTGGCTTGTATTTTGCGAGGCACGTATGATTGAAGACGAAATGTCGAAGCCACGCCTAATCGCGTTTTCACATTTCAGTTCGGCATGTGCCCGAAACTATCCAGATGTTCCAACTCAAGTCGTTTCTCGCAAAACAGAATAAAAAAAAAAAAAAAAAAACATTTTACCCCACGTCTTTCACGTCAGGATTTCTTTTGTTCATTCACCCGTCTGGAGCTATGATTTGTATGAGATGACAAAACAACATATAACTGTCAATTACGTCATCACTGGACAATGCTTGATTTGTGATTGATAAGACGATTGCCCTCACGTAAAAAAAAAAAAAGCGACGAACGACAAACTTAACAAAAAAGGCAACTCAAATATCTATGAGAAAATAATTAACTCATAATTCTTGAAGACATCTCTCGACTACCGCTTCTATGCATTACATGTACACCTTACAGAAAAACAATTAATCCAGGTACTGTTGGTGTTTACTGGTGAAAAGAGTTACTAAGTGCGGAAATCGCTATTATTCGAAACTCGTTACGAAAACGTTCGTATACCAAACGCGCAGCAAGTAAATGTTACTTTGTGTTAAGCTTTCATATGGCGTCGCACCGAGACAATATTTTTACTTGTTAGTATTGAACTGTAAACAACTTAATCTTCGCGAGGACCTAACGTATGTGAAGTTCACGATTTGAAAAATGTCGCAAACGATTGCTCTCTCTGAATATACTGCTAACGGTAACGAATACATAGCATATCACTCCAAGTATATAGGTTTCATGCCCCCGAAATATTCCCGAAGACCAGACTTTCCGAAATTTCCAAAATATCCAGCCTGCTAAGATCATTTAATTTACAACGCCTTGGCCAATGAGGGAGTATAAACGTTGTGCAATTAATCTTTAACTGCCGACTATTGCGTCAGAGTCCCAGTGGGAGAGTGAGTGAAAATATGGTTGGTGTTAATTACGTTCATAAAAACAATTGGAACTGAAGGAAAATCACCTTGAGCGTTCAACCCTGCTGAGCAGAACCGCAGCTTGGTAATGCTGACAAGTTAAACAAAAAGGGGACTGGGTTCTTGGCAGGCGGACGCATGAGTGGCAGCTAGAAAGCCTTTGGTCACATAGGGAGCTAATGGAGGCCTATCATGTCTATGTCCTTCTAAATAAAGCGGGGCGTAAACCCAATATGGAGTGCGCTATTTAGCAGAACGGAAGCGCGATTATATTTAACCGGTGAACGCGCAGACGGTACAAAAACAGATCTATGGCCTTTTAGGACTTCCCGTATGAAAACTCACGAATAGCAGTGGATGAAAATGAAAAACGACATCGCTGGTTTCAAAGAGCAAGCAAAAGGGAACACCATGTGAACAGTCGTGCCTAGGGACCGTTTGTTACATGACATAGTCAATGTTTCAGCTAATACACGATGGTGTGTCCGTCCGGCCACTGGTCCCGAGTCGTCTCGCCAATTTTACGCCTTGGTCGAGAGGAAGGCCGCCACCGCTGCGGCTGTCGGCCGCACCAACACACGTGCAACACACGTGCACGCAGAGGCAGGTCGGTGGCGTTTCGAAAGCGCGTTGTGTGAACAGCAACTTCCTGCTGACCTCTCCCGTACCACAGAAGAGTCGCCCAGGGGATAATCTCAAGCCCGCTGTGTTCATGCGTCTGCAGCGCCACGTTTTGCACTGTCATCGGATTGACAATCGGTCGTCGTTACCAATCCGTTTGAGTTCTGACCGCACGCTTTTTTATTGCACTTCAAGCTGCTGCTTAACAACTTGCCAGTGGTGGGATAGAACCCACGTAATTATACCTATCGGGTGATTTACCAAAAAATGAGTTTTGAAGGGTTACTGAAAATTCCATATTATCCAGTCGTGAATAGATACGAAAACGAAAAGAAACACGACATAAAGTCTCAAAAGTGGCGCGGTTTATTCTTCATAAACCGGAAATAAATAGAAATTATTCGAAAAATGGGGAATTAAAATACCTCTCACTTTGTAGTGATTGCTGACTAAATATTGCCATGCTCGACTCCCTGTTCTGGGTTTATATCAATAGTTGTGGTGGGCTGCTTTAAAATGAAATATCACATTCGGGGCACCACTCCGAGCCACTCGTCTCGCAGATAAAGCGTCCCACCTATAAAGGGTGTTTTAAGGCGGCGCAAAAAGTTACTGTACAGGCGTTCCTACACAAAACCTAAATGGAATATTAAAGGTTAAAACTATTGGATCCATGACACATGAGCGTGCAACAGGACCTACCGTTTCCAGCGGCAAGAACTATGGAGTTTGGCTCGTGTCTTTAATCTTCGGCGTTGTTTACGGAGTGCCGCAATATTAAATTTATAGGTCGTTCTTTTTTTCTTACCCCAAAAACAAACTGCGCAACCTTGAACATTCATTATCCGCCCACAAGTAGCGCTAGGGGTACGATCCAAATACAAAGTTTCAGAAGTGGTCATTATCTTATTAAAAAGTTTTTAATGGGTTTCTAAAATTTTGCACCACTTATACAAAACTTCCCCCCGTTTTTCCCCTAAAGTTTTCAAAATATCACATAACCTTTGGCTAATTTTGAAACTCTGGCATCTGGTTTTTACCGCTAGCGATACATTTGTCTTGAGGCAGAGCACTGGGCGATCCGTTGTTTAATTATGCAGTAAACATTATGCTTGTAAATGCTTTCTTCTTGGGACACATTTCTTATGGAATTGAACATGTAGTAAAAAGCAGATGTCTTTGTACCTTTCTCTGCTTATGTCTGTGGTAACTAAACAAAGAGGGGGCGAATGGCGTCTTGCAAGAGTCTGATCACATGAGCTGGCGCAACTTATCTGTTGTGACTATTGCCAGCATATTATAAATAAGTGAGCATGCTCGTTCAGAAAGTAGCAGACGCCGATCTTGCACTCATTCAAAATTCAAGCTGAATAGAAGCTGGATTCTTAGAGTAAAGCAGGATTGTAAGAATAATTAAGAAAGCTAAGTGCATACCAAAATTGAATAATGTGGTATTTGAATGTTTACTTTTATGACGAAGCAGTTGCATGAGTAGTTTGATTATTCTTGGAAGTATTTTATTAGCTGGAAATTCTTACTAACTTATTATGCCGTCTCCATCTATTAGTATCATCAGCTACGTACCTTTTCCCACCGAAGCTCTGACATGTAAGAAAAGCGTGGGTTATGTGTTCATATGTTGATATAAATATCACCAGAATAGACTAAAAACAATTCAGAGTGCAACTGGGAAACTACACAAAAGATGTGTGGAGATTTGAAGAAAATTACATAGACTTAAGTAGGAGTTTTACAGAAGACAAGCCAGGTTTCCTGAATTTACCATTCTTACCCTTTTGTCACAAACAAAGCTTACTCTTGGGGTAATGAGTGGGTTTGTGAGCCTAAGTCATGCCTAAATTATCAAGGAAGTAGTTGGGGGCGTTCAAAATAAACCTGCACCTTCCCAATAATTTCAACGCCCAATGAATTCCGAAAGAAAAAAAATCCGCACGACTTATTTTAAAATTATTGTCATTTTGAGACACAATTAATACGTCTGTAATACAAAAAATAAAAAAAAACGAATTGTCAAAAACAATTCTTGCACAACGAAATGTAATATATCCAAGTTATTACTTGTGTTGCGCTGTGGCCTTAATTGATCTCGTGCCATTTTTGGTCTTTGGTCATTTCATTATCTTTTACATTATACGTACCTAAGGTTATATTACCCGCTAATTTGTCCTCCCGCTGTTGGGGGATATTAAATTATTGTGGCCACTCAAGAATTGGTTTGTGCTTCATCAATATGTGTTTCAGCTCCCCTATGGCCTTCGTAATCCTATCCTCGTCGCCAATGTGTTAACTCGCAAATTGGAAGCCAACGATCAACACACCTTATTGAATACCAACGCTCTTATACAGCGACCGTTATCACTGCAGGTTACTTGTGTGACAATGAATTTTGATGCCACGCTATCATATACATGGGAAAACATTAACACAGCAGCGAGTCAGCACGTTTGTCTGCATTGCGGGGGTACGACAGGAAGTCACCGGGTCACCGGTACATTCGTGCTCCGAATGATGCGTGGCCACCAATTGAAGAAATGGATTGCATCAGACACACGAATCAAGAATATCTCGGTGACATGAAAGTGCAATTAAACTTAGCCCACAATAAGCTTTGAGCAGGTTATCCTCCTTCAGTACGTGCGTGACCAATATTTTCATGGCAGTTGCGTGTTTTACTCCTGACTATAGTCCGTTGAAACCTAAGAACGAAGGGCGAGGGTAAGACGGGTCGGGGAGGAGGAAGCAGACGGAACGCTAAAGAGAGAAGAAGGTTTCCCCCTCTCTTCTCCAGCGTTCCGTCTGCTTCCTCCTCCCCGGCCCGTCTTACCCTCGCCCTTCGTTCTTAGGTTGCAACGGACTATAAGTAATGATCTACTTGCGCCAACGAAGTATCAGCTTGTTAATGTTTTCTTTCTTGATCACTACTCTGTTGCTGATTTTTCGTTCATCTCACAGCTACTTAAGGGGTGCCCAAACAGGATACTTCAAGAAATTAGGGCGCAAACAAGCTGGTGAAGGTTTAACATTTTAGACAAAGCCCCGAGACTCGTGGTGCGGGGGGGGGGGGGGGGGGAGGGGTGGGAGGGGAGGGGATTCAACAACACAACACAAAGTCTTAGCGTTGCGTTGTCCTTTTCCCCCCCAGTCTCGGGGTTTTGTCTAAAAAAAAGGATACTGCAGAAATCGTGAGGCGACACAACTCCGTCATTTGTCGTGCAACAGTCCGCTTCCGTCCGTTTTTGTTTGTTTTATTGCCGGGGAGAATGTTTTTTTTTTTTTTTTTTTCTTCAAAGTTCGCTTGTGTCTTTTACGGGGCCTTGAGCATGCACATCACGTGGGTCCGGAGAGCCACTCACACGCTCTGTTGGCTGTCGGTCAATCGCTCAAGGCCTCCACTGCTCTTCAAAATCCCGAAAGCGGGAAAGGGAAGGATACGAGGGCGCGGCAGAACAGGTGGACAGGCAACAGGTGCACCTGCGGCAGGTGGCGTGTGACGTCAATTCTGACGAGCTCCGACGTCACCGAAATGCGGAGGAGGCGAGGAGGAAAGTTCTGATGTTTCATGGTGAATGTCCATTCAGAAGACGGAGTGCCGGGCTTCCACTTTCACTTCATGTGACGGATGTGACGGAGTTGTGTCGCGTCACGGTTTCTGAAGTGTCCTGTTTGGACAGCCCTTTAGACGCGCTGCAAACTTTAAAATTGTGATCGTTAGTCATGTCCGGTAAATACGGCTGTACCTGTTGGCGTGTTTTTCTAAATTATTTCTCGCAGGCGGTGTTCTCAAAATATTTTTTTTTCTCTCTAAATTATGAGATCGGCCCTGAGATCAACAAGCTGTAGAGAATTGTGTCATTTCTCTAGAAAACTCGTATTCATAGTCCTTTACGGTGTCGAGAAGCCCTTCTTTAAATGCACCTTCTACGGGCGCCAGGCTGAACTCTCAAGTGCTGGAACAAATAAGATATCTAGAGGAAAAAGACATACAGTGCTTAGTGGCAGTTAAACACAAATAAAGAAAATGTAATTTCCCAATTGATTGGAAGAGTACATTTTTTTCAGTGAACCGCAACACACGCCCCAACGTTTAACGAAGCTGAACTCGGTCATTCTGGAAGAATTCTGAGCGCAGTAAGTTGCTCTCAAGCAGGTAAAGCCCTCGCATTGTGTTGACTATCGCTTGCGGGTTGAGTACGTGAATACTTCACCTCGCACTCACAAAGGTAATCCCACTTTTGGAAAAACATGAATTACATATACGGGGAGTGCGTAATTCGGGGGCATTGTGCTCCTTGCACTGGTTAGTTCAGGTTGGGCTAGGTTAGGTTTTTGTTGTTATAAATTTGTCATATTTGCGCCTCACTCATAAATTATGAATTTCAGCAGAGTGTCACGTACCACAGGCAGTGCGCGGCTGTGGTGACGCGCCTGTCGGTGTTGAGATCGCCGCCGCAACTTAAGCCTATGCGTGGCTTGCGCAGCCCAGCCCGCCAGGGCCAGCTACCGGGCGCCGCCTCTTGACCTCCGATGACCCTGCCATACACTCCGAGCACTGCTTTTATCCAAAGCTTTCCGCAAATTACTGCAAAAAAAAAAAAAAACAGTTCACGTGTGATCTAACTGGGTCTCCTAGAGTGCGGTCCTCCGACTTGGATAAAATAGAGCCTTTACGTATGCTTATTTGGTCTTCCTTGAATTGACTTACACCCTCAGACGAACTGCGGGGGTTTTCAGTGAGTATAGTCATATACAACTTAAGGAACGATGGGCGTGTCTAGAACAGTGCGAGCAGTGCGCATCTATTTCGGACAATCGACCGCAAGTCCCTCTGCGTCGTTGGGAAGATGCAGGCACACATTGGCATCGACTTCATGCAGACTTTCCAGAATTGGACCAAAAGGACTACATCATCGTAATTGACACTTACAGCAAATGGCCGGAGTCATCACGACGATATCCACAAAAGCATCAGCGACCATGAATGCCTTATCAAGAGACCTTTCAGCACCATGGTTTTCAGAACAATTGGTTGCCGATAATGGACCGCAAATCATAAATTCCCAATTTAAGACGGTTTCGCTATAAATGACATTGATCACCTTCACGCCATTGTGTCGTTCCAAATGGAATGATCAGGCCGAGAACTTCAGGACAACGTTGAAGTCCGCTCTCCTCCGTGCAAAATGGAAGGACAGCCGGAAGAGCCTGGAAGACTTCCTGATGCGATACTGCATTACTCCCCTTACCGCCACCAGGAAGCCACCGTGCGAAGTTTTAAACCACCAAAACTACAGGACGGTTCTTGATTTCGTCAAACCATCGCCTAAACCGTCCACGTCTCCAAAAGCCTGCCGAAGGAACTCGCACTCGTTTGAAGCAAGTCAAAAACTCTGGATCAAGCCCCCGCTGAGAAAGCAGCACTGGATAAAGGGCGTGATTAAAAAAAGGATTGGCAGTGTAATGTTCGAGGTCCTGGATGAGAATCGTAAGTTCGACGTGTGCAGGCTGACCACCTGGAGGACCGAGTCACAAATGATATTTCATATGGCATCCTGTTCCGGGTATACATAAACTAGAAGAACGCCCCGCGTCTCCAACAGACCTTCTAATGCCTGCGGGCCCAGGAGGTCCACCGCATGATTTGGGACCCACCCCAAGGTATCCCCAGCGAAGACGCATAGCACCCCAGCGGTTCCAGTCTTCGTGAGAGGGAAGATGTAGCAGACAGCCTGCTATCGTCATCAAGGGCACCATCAAGCCATGAGCACGGGCTAGCGTGTATCGAGACTCGAGTGGCCGGAACTAGATGTCCTGACGGCCAGGACATGCTTAGATTTTGCTTCTAGTAAATAAATATCTTGACCGGCTGAACAAGAGTACAACAGTCTATAATTTATTATTTTCAAGATTTGTTCTGGAAATCTGTCGATAGCGAAACTAACTGCATGATGCCCGCCAGGAAGTACAAAACTCATTATCGCTGGAGGGTCACAAAATTTGCATCACTTTGCGTCACAGCGCGTCAAAGCATTCACCTTTTGTTAAATAGTCTAAGATTCAGTTTTTTTTTTTTTTTTTTTTTTCAACCTGACTCGCACCGTGAATAAAACGTTTTTCAATGTTATCGCGCAGCAAAGCAAAGCAGCTTGTCGCGGCCAGTAAGGTGTCATACGGCTTTAGTTCCCCAGCTGGAACACCGACTACAACCAGCTCCGCCACTCTGTGACGAGAAATAGTAGCGCAAACTTTGTTTCTAACACGTGACTCTCCGGTTTTAAACAAGGGTTGTCTTTCCCGCGGGCATCCTGCGATTGGTTTCGGTATCCACATATTTTGAAAACAAACTTTGACAATGAATAAATCGAATTGTAATCTCGATCCAGGATTTAAAAAAAAAAAAAAAGTGTGCTGTGCTGGAATTCAACATTGATTGCCTTCATTTCTTCAATATAAAAATGTGCCATAAAACGTGTAATTAGAAAAGTAATTATCAAATTTTCGTTATTGTTTGTTTATTAGTTGAATTCTCTGTTTAACATAATGTCCTCTTGGCTGTACAACTCACTTGCGCATACCGCATTTGTGGACCTTCCACAGCTTTTTTTGTGTGTGTTAAGCGTTGCAATTCTGGCATCTACTTTTCCTAGTGTCGCTAACATTGCATTTCACCACGAATCTGAACTGTTTAACTTTTCCTGCTCGTGACGTCACCACACTATATGATGGTGGTCATTGCAATATGTTCTTGCTGAGAAAATCAAATCCGGTGTTGCAAAATTCACGTTGCAGAAGGTTCGTGCTCAGTGCAAAGCATGTATTTGACAGACAGAAATTATTCTTGCTTGGTGCAGCCTCCTCAGAAACGGCGGAAGCGTCTGGTAGCAGGAAAACGCGCTTTCTAGCAAGATTGTTTTCGCAACCCAAGAAGTTCTCTGGGACACGCTTTCTTATCGGTGCCGAAGATGCGGCCCAGTATTCTCACGAGGGAAAGATCCGCGCACGGACCTTCGTGGCGTTGACAGCGGGCGCAATTTACTCTTCAGCATCGTCATCCACTCCGCCAAGGTGCCGGACGGAGGGATGTTAGTGTTTCAAGTCCAATTGAGCGGTTTACACATTTAACACATTGTCGGAAAAAAATAAAGGCAGTATTATTAATACAAGAGTAGACGGATTTAGCGAGCTCTCCGTTTAACAAAAAAAAAACAAGTTTAAGGAGAAAATAATGAAAACAAACTGATCCGCTGCCACACAAGCATTGTTTGTGCAGCCCGAGCGCCTCTCCCTCTCTCCGTCACGTAGCTGACGTCATTTCGCCGCATCACAAAAGCCTGATGGTTTCGACGTTTGATGCAAGTACCGGGGAGAAATCCCCAAGATTTTTCCTTCATGTCAATACCGCTTTCATATACAGTATATTTTTACATTTCTAAAAACATTTATGACAAATTGCAGCTACCCCCCCCCCCCCCCCCCCATTTTTTAACGGAATATTTTTTACTCCGAATGGATGCCCCCTCCCTTTGGGGGGTGTTAATTTGGAAATTATGTTTGTGTCACTTGTTAACAGTAATCCTCCAATGATTTTATTTTGCCCCAAAAAACTGTGAAGTTTAAACAAAATACGGAGTTGGTCGAAACTTGGGGAACAATTTAAGAACGAAACTCCTTTCAGACTTTGAGCGGCTGCAATGTTTGACTGTCCCTCTAAGGACACAAGGATCTTTCTTTTCAGTTATCCCTCCCGTATGCACTGATAGTTGTATGTAACGTCGGATTAATAACTAGCATTTACTCCTTTAAGCGCCTCTATTCACGTTGGACAGCTTTCTGAGGCGGTTCAACCAGAACATATACATGTACACGTGCTTAATGATATGTACATGTAAAGTGGGTCGTGCAACAATTTTTGTACTTTTGGTAAATACCGCTAAGACCTAATCCCTGATATTGATAACTTGCAGAAACACCAATTAGTTTTCCTCTCCACGCAATGGCAGACGCAAAAAAAAAGTAAAAGAAGCAGCCTTGCCCTCCTGAATTCGTATTTAGAACAATTGGCCGCGTGATTTTATGCTAATTTTATACGGTCAATGTTCATCAGTCATGCGCTGGGGCTGGCAAAGCATAGGGCATGTGCTGAGTTTTATACATTGTTCTTGTTCGGCTATTCTCATCTTGATTAAACAGGAGTCATTACTAAAATCCTTAGAGATGGTGATTGTCATAAACCCGATTACTTGAAAGGAACTCCTGATTGTCTAGCACGTTACAGTGCGAAGCCGTGATGCGATGTGACGTCAGAGTATGAATAAAACTAACAAATCTCATGACATTCTCCATTTAAATTCACTCTACGCAGTGAGTCCCGTCACTACGTCACGTGGCGTCACGGGTAACGTGACGTGGCAGTACTTGACAGCATGCCTGGACATCATTTTGTCACGTGACCACGTGAAACATGATGAATCTATGTCAATAAAGAAGCGCCACCAAACACCACACCACCACACATAAATAAACAAGACTACAATGAACCGTTTTGAACCGGTTACCGTTATACTTTTTTTCCTGTCCAGCTCCAGTCCAGTTCCAAGATGGCGGCGAATATTTCGGTTCGATTCAATTTCTGTTAAGCTAAAAATAACGATTTGGTTCCGGTTTTTGGTTCGGTTCGGTTCCAGTTCGTCACTCTGCGGGGAACTAGGCGCGTCTCGCCGTTTGCAGCGAATCTCGCGGACCGCACCTCTCAGTTTCTGAACAAGCGGCCGTGATTGTGGGCTTGGTCGAGTGGAAAGTGGGGTTGCGTTTGTGCGCTGTGTTTGTGCGTCAGTAGCGCGACGTGTTGCCCAGTCATTGGCTTGACAATCGCTCGGTAATACTAATCCCTGTGAGTTACGACCGTACCATTTGTTATTTAACTTCAAACTGCTACGCAAAAAAAAAAAAAATTAAAAGTACAGTTTGTTTGTGTTTTTCCAGAACAAACTACGAATGTTTAAGCGCTGATTCTCCGCCCAAATAGCGCTAGGTATACGATCCAAAGTCCGATATTACAGGAATAACCATTATATTATTAAAAAAGTGGTAATTTTGTAGAATTATCAGTGTGAAAATGTCAGCCGACGTAGTCCTCGAATACATGGAGCTGAATGACGCTACCTACAAAAAAAAACAAAAAAAACAAACAAACGGGCCGGTTTCCCCATTGAAATTTAGAAAAAAAAAAAAAATCACGTAACGTTTAAATAAGATAACGGCTTATTCTGAAACTTCGGCATCTGGTTCACATCGCTAACGATACATTTGGTTGGAGGCTCAGCATTCGGCAGTCTGTCGTTTATTTTTCCTAATAAAAAATAATAAAAACTGAATTTTTGGGGGGGAGAAATTTCACATATAATTTAGCAGCTGGTAACCATGTAGATGTCAGAGTATATCTGCCTGTTATTGTCTGGAGTGACTACAAAAAGAGAAGGCAAATGCTCTCTCCCAACAGTTTGCAAAAATGCGTTTGAGTGAATTAGCAAAGGTGACTATCGCCAGCATATTATTAGGTAAGTGCGCATGTTCATTCGGCTAGAAGCAGACGCGGATATTGCACTCTTCAAAATCTAAGCGGAATATACGCTCGATTCTTAGAAGAAATCAGGGTTGTTAGAATAACTAAGAAAGCTAAGTTCAAACGAAGATAGACTAACGTTGTCGTTGATTGCTCACTTTTATAATGAAGCAGTTTTACAAGTAATTTGAATATGTTGAATGCATTTTATTAACCAGTAAACCTTACAAATTTATCATACTGTTTCCCTCTATTACCATCACAAGCTACAAACCCTTTTTTCCACCGACGTTCTGATTGCAAGAACAGCGTGGGGCATATATTCATATGTAGAGAAAAAGAACCACCAAAATAGTAAACAGATGGAAATAGCAACTGAGAAACTGGCAAGCCAGAAGCCGTGTTTAGAATCAAACGAAATTGCATACAGACAAGTGAAAGGCATACCATGTGTCATCAATCTACTATTTGTAGCCTTTCTGTCGCAAGCAAAGCTTAAATCTGCTGTAATCAGTGAGTTATTGTCCATAATTCTAGCCCTAGACTATCAATGAAAGGATTGGACTTGTTAAAAATAAACGTCCACCCTCCCGAAAATTGACATTTTTCAGTAACGAGCGCCGTGTGTGGAGTTGTCTTCGAACTACAAATTACACTCTAAGAAAAAAAGGGTGTAGTCGAGTGTATCAGGCGCACATGCACCCTTTTTCTGAAAGATGCACCCTCCGTTGCCCAGCCAGTGTACTTGGACACCAAAAATGAGCATTCTCCTTTCCCTTAAAACCTCTAGGTGTATTAGTGCACCGCCACGCTAGCCACGCACCCCGATCACCTTGTGCTTGGATTCCCCTTTGGGGGTCACTTTTTGGGTCGGGCAGTTTCTTAGAAAGTATGGAGCTGTCATGTTCACTCGGTATTGACTGTAAAGTGGACGCTATGCTTGTTTTAGGCCAATCGGGTCTCCGGGTAGGATCGCGTGACTACAGTCTTCAAGCTAGAGATAAGGCAGAGCACGGCACCTGCCTGAAGGCCAAGGCCACGGGTAGCATCCACTGCACTATTAACTTTGGGTCGAATTTTCAAGGGGATATAAGGGACAACCCTCTGGTTGGGTTCATTGTTGGGATAACCCTGAAGATAAGCCTTTGCAAGGACAGCCTCTTTTGGCCTTGAAGGAGCTGCTATTTTAGTATTGTCACAAACTCTGGCGCCGGCCGACTCTCCCGTGATCTTTTTCTTTGTGTTTTTGTGCTGCTCGCCTTGCCCCTTCGACAATTTGCCTTTTCGGTGGGCCGCCTCGCGTTGCGGCGACCACAAACGGGAAAACCAAAGCCGGTTTTGTTTGTTTCTTCTTTTTTTTTCCCCTCGCGGGTGCCTTCGGCGCCGACAAAGGCGGGAAATACGTCGCCGTTGAGAGGGACGGTTGGGACGGTTTTCGTGGGGAGCGCATAGTTTCGGGAGAGAGCTTTTTGGGTCTTCAAGGAGGCAAGACGTTCGTGGTTGCGGGGTGTAGTCGGCGGGAAGGGCGGCCCGGCAACGCGATATCTTCTGAGTCTTCTTCATCGTCACTGCCGCCGTCTTCCTGCCAGCTCACCACCGCCGAGAGATCGACGATCCCCTACGACACCAAATTTGAGTGAGACCCGTCCGTACACTTCGGACTTTACTTTTGCGGACTTTTTATTTTTACTTACTCTCCGTCCGTGGTTTTTGTAGCTTAATTTCATTGTCTTTATTTTGTATTGCTGTAGCGCGCCAACCGTTTTCCTTGTTGTTCCTTTTGGTTGAATCTCCGTGTGGAGCTTTGGGGTTTTCTTTTTGTTGTGTGTTGTTTGCCTTTGTGCCAAACCTTGGAATTTAAATTTCTATTTTGTTTTTAAGTAAATATATTGTTCATTGTTCAAACTCTATGTGTCCGCCTGAGCTCATTCCGTTCTTCCCCGACTTGGGCACACGCGCCAACCGCGCGGGCTGACCGACCTCAACAAAAATAAATGTTGTCCACAGTTGTTGTAGAGGGCCGGCGGCAAACCGTCAAGGGGGAATCGCGCCTCTAACCTCCAGGCGGGGGCGACTGTGACACGTATACTCCTCTTTTCTTTCTCTCGCTAAGCTGAAAGCGTGGAAGAAGCTGCGCAGTCGCCGGACCAATGAACCGGGGGCTTTTTTTATCGCTTTACTCCGCTGACTGGGCGCGGGTAATGACAGGAGCGTGATCATGTGATAAAGGTTTCGCAGATGACGAGGTAGCTCTTTCCGATCCCGGAATGTCTGATTCCCGGCCTAGTTTCTTGTGTGCTGTGCTGCGACCAGCGGGGCTGCCGGAGATTTCGTCCGGGACAACGTATTCGAGTGCACCAAGGCTTCCAGTGTTTGAAAAGTCCTACGCGTACATCGGCAACAAGCGATTTTTTCAAAAAAGCCCAAGGAATTCATGTGATGCGGTTAGTGTTCGGTTTGGCAAATTACTGCTTCTGCCACATTGTGTTGAATCTTCGAAGACCCCTTTCTTTTTGTTTTTGTGTTTGTGTAGTTGTTCTGCAGTGAGCCCGTGTCGACATCTCGGATTACATATTTTAAAGGGAAGCTGAAGCGGTTTTAAATACGAGAAAAAACACCTGAGCCTAGTTAATCAGATCTCAGCCATCCCGAATATCGTATTGGTTTGGTCATTTTCTGCGCGGATTAACCGGAAAAGCGCCTTCAAAGTAGCGCCGAAGCCACGCCTCTCCGAAGCAGAGGGAAAGGGGAGAGAGGAGGTAACCCGTCAGCCGGCGTCACAAAAGGACCGGCCGGGGGACCCCGCCGCGGCTGGCCGCGCTTTCCTCGTAGGCTGCTGTAGTGTCTTTTCGAGCCGTCGTCGTTCTGCCGCTGCATAGCGCTTGCTTTTATCCGTTGACCGGTCATGCTATGGACTCAATCGCCTGACGTGTTGATTGTTCTCTTGTTTGTTCACGGGTTTGCAGAATTCTCGTGGTACCGAACCAACTGACTCGTGCTGTTGCGCGATGCCGTACTCATGTGTTGCCGCCAGCTTTTACGAACAGCGCTCGTCGCAGTTGTTCTTCCCGCTTACCGTCTTTTTCACTTCGTCACCGAGATTTTAAAGGGGTGGGTGGGTTTGAGCAAGTAAACCTTTTTTGTTCGAAACGTGTTTCGGACGGCGCATATGAAAACTGTGTACGTATGGGTTTGGGTCTGAAGAAGGCTCGCCTGAACCCGACACTTTGTCGAACTTCTTTGAAGGTAAGAAGGCAATTCAGCGCTATAAAAATCAGAAACAAAGAGGAAACACAACTAGGTAGGAATTGTAGGTCGACTGTTCTAGAAAAAAGCTATTATGTTATTAGAATTGTGCAGTGTGCTAGAAAAGCCGCGATCATTTAGCCGAATAGCGGGTTTCCACTGGCTCTCTTGCGTTAACCGCTTATATTAGTGTTTTAGTGTTGGTTTCTTATATTGTTGAAGTGACCATATTTTCCGGACCGACTCCGGTCCGGGAAATCTAGGGAAAAAAAAAAGAAAACAATCTTGGGTAGCGCAAGATCATTCTCTTTTGCTTTTAATCTACTCGGCTACCCAGCCATTTGGGAGTGAAGGGCTTGCTCTAATAAATGGTCATGCAATTCATAATGCGACTTTCACGGTGCAGCTTGTTTTAGCATACATTTTTTTTTTTTTTTACAGTTGCTGGCATTATTTGAGGTCACATATTTTTTAAACGTAAACATAAATTTTGTTAAATTTTCCTTCCAAAGGTTCATATTCTCTTCAGGAGAGGTTTTTGGAAATACAAAGCATGCGACCTTCTGTTCTGAATTGAGTTCTTTTTTTACAAGTTACGCAGTGTTTTCCGTATAACGTTTGTGTCATGCAACAATTTGTGCCGTAGAAATGCGATCGGACGATGATTATGCTTGGTGGTGGTGTGATGCAGTCAACAAATCTTGGTAAAAGTATGCGAATGTAGAGGCCCAGGAAGCTTTCACGATTTCGGTATCAAATTAAGCTCTGCCGGGCACACATCTCCGCTTTTTCTAAAACAATAATGGCGTAATAGTTTGTGGCAAACAAACTAAACGCAGCAGAGGGTACCGCTATCACAAGGATAGACCTTCTGCGCAGTTATTCGCATAGTGCGCAAGGACGTGGTGGTGGCAGAACGGCGACCCTGTCTTATCATCCGTCTCATCTCAGGGAAGCTCTCCCGTCGCCCGAAGCCGATTATACTATCCCTTCAAACCACTTCAGCCTTGATGAACAATGCAGCCTGCACGCTCACGCGTCCAGCAGCTGGCAAGCACGAAGGACGATGTTTGCAGAATTCTTGTCCTCTGACGACCGTTTTGGGGAGGGTCACGCTAATCCGGCTTGAGCCGTCCCGTCAATAACACTCCGTTTATTGTCAACGTTTTAAGTTACAATAAATAGCAGTCAGTACGTTCCTGAAGGTATGAAGCCGACCATGTCGCGTCCGCGCAAGCAGTTCCTCGTATCTGCGTTTATTACTGCGGGGGGTCATTTTCCTACTTTGCCAACGGCTGGAACGCGTACTTTATCACGTAGAGGGTCGTCTGGACACATTCCTTTTTCGAATCCACCGAAAGATTTCGAAAAATCAGAAGCCGAACCCGATTTACAAGAGCAGAAACCCGGCGCCCGGCTACTTCCGCAAGCGACGGAGCAAACGAGAATCGGGATGGTCCTTTTATGACGTAGTGGCGCGTCGCGCGTCACTAGCCAATGGCGTGCCGCTGCGGCGATCGCCTCTGGTTTCTTCGCTTTTTTTCGCGTTTAGAGATTATTTTGGGTCAAACGGTTGTGATATTTGGACTCAGCAGGCACAGACACGTCAGAATCAACCATTAACTCATTTTTTTCGAAAAGCTCTTCAGCTTCCCTTTAAGTCAGGCATTTTCATCGTAAGTGCGCTGCTACCTACTCCTTTGCAGCAATTGACCCATCCGTTCCGGGTTACCTCTAAAATTAGGCAGTGTCTATTTCCTAGCAGCCAGGAGAACAATTTCCCCAAAATTCCATCGGCAGTCGCCTGCCATTAGCCGCCTACAATCAGGTGATAACTGCAGGTAGAATACTGACTTTCTTATTCTCCCGGCGTTTTGTGAAAACGCGTTTCATGGACAACTTTTCATTGATACACGTTTTGTAGAGACGTTTTGTCGACACTAACGTTTCATCGTCACTCGTTACGTGAAATGTACGCTGAAGGGACATTCCGTCGCGCGTGTGTCTCTGAGGCGCGTGCTGACCGACCCAGCCCACTCGTTCACGTCGCTTCGTGGCGACAGTCTGCGGCGGCTCATTACAAAAAAATTTACCCCATTTGTGCCACCCGTACTTGTAACTTCGCGCATATAGTGTAGGGCGGCTCATTACAAAAAAAGAGAAGCTAATATAGGAAAGCTAATCTAAGCTGTCTATGAAACATCGCGTGTCGATGAAAAGTCGTTCGATGAAGTGGTTGTATCACTAATGAGTGGCGACTGCCGGCAGAATTTCGGTTAAATAATTCTGCCGGCTGCTGGGAGAATAGACACTACCTAAGAATCACCCCGGTTCTTGTTTGCTAAGTAATCTTCTCAGTTGTGTAACAGCTTCGTTGCACATCTTCACATATCACGGATTGCTTGCACGTTTGTACTTGTTTACGGAATAGGCTGTCTAATAAACTTCTAGGAGATTTGAAAACAATCCCTTGTGTCTGTTTACCTGCCTTTTTGCAAGCACCAGGGCGCGTACATTTTTTACAGGTTTCCTTGAGGTGGGTGCACAAAGAGGTGTAATAGTACACCATTGAATGAGGTGTATCTATGTTCCCTATGAGCGGGGTGGCTGTAGAAAACGGTGTAATAGTAAACCCTGTTGGCGGGTGTATCTCTGTTCCCTATGAGCGGAGTGGGTGTAAACAACGGTGTAATAGTAAACCCTGTTGGTGGGTGTATCTTTACTCCCAAAACATTGCGTGGGTGTAGAGAAGGGAATACTTGTACACCTTAAATTGGGGTGTACCTGCACACTGAAACGAAAGAGAGCGTGTAAGAAAGGAGTAGTGACACACCCCAATATGGGGTGTATCTGTGCACCCCCGAATGCTGAAGGTGTCTAAAGGGGTGCATATATGCACCCTGAAAAAGGGTGTATGTATGCACCTCGTCTAGAGGTGTACTTGTACACCTTTATGGGTGTAGTATATGTGGCAGCACTTACACCCCCTGTGGGTGTACCCACTACACCCTTTTTTTTTAGAGTGATGGCATCCCACCCTGCCTCAGTCCGTCAGAATACACTGAAAACATGCCGTTGTATTGACCTTCGTTACCTTTTCTGTACCATACTAGCGTAAACTCAAACAAGAATGGCCCAAAAAAAAAACGAAATACGCGCCAAGATAGCAGTTTTATGTGTTAATTGACGGGAACTTTGCCCTGCGAAAATAGCGACAGCGGGAAGCACGGCTAGAAGAGGGAATGTACGCATGCGCAGAAGATTACCGGGAAAATGTCCATTCGAACGCCAAAGGAATTCCGAAAAAACATATCGGCATGACTCATCATAAGATTAAGGCAGTGTTTAGGTTATAATACAAATGACCTTAACAGAAACAATGACCACAAGGGAAAAAGGAATTTTCTCAAATAAGCCTCGCTTTACGAAGAATTATGTTAGTAATATCCGTATACACATCACATCTCGTGCTCCGCTGCGGCCTGAACGGATCTAGTACTGCTTTTGTCCTTCCTAATTTCCTCACCTTTTACTTTATATCTACAGGAGTAGATATAGGGCAAAACTTTGTTGTCGTCGTGCCAAGCGCTTGCGCGCCTTGTTTCCTCTCCTTCCGCTCTCCTGAGGTGGCGGTCCCGTCGCGCGTGTTTACTTTCCGCCACTGGCGGAAAGTTGACACGCGCGACGGGACCGTCACCTCGGGAGAGCGGAAGGAGAAGAAACAAGGCGCGCAAGCGCTTGGAACGACGACAAAGAGAGAGGGCGGTGACAGCGTAGACTTGGCCGACGCGGGTCGCACAGCGAGAAACCTGTATTATCTACCTGAGAGTTTCCTAATCTTGAAAATAGTGCGTATTCATAACTAATCTATTGAATAGACTTATTGCTAAATTATCCAAGCATCAAGGAGAATGCAGGGAATGGAGTTCCACGCGCCGCACGTGCCGGCGTCTGCAGCAGTAACTGTTTTAAGCAAAAGCCTAAAACAAATAGAATCTGTTCACGCGCGTTTGTCAACGCTTTATTGGGGTTATTTACTTCGAATCATTTATCCAGGGAAAGCATCCGCGTGCGATGCGTGCGGCGGTGCGGGCGTAGATTTTTTATTTAGTCGCTGCACAAGAAAAATTCACGGAACCCTAGCCATAAACAGCTTCGCTGTAAATAAAACAGCGCAAATGTTTGACTGGCATGGACTAGCTTCAATAAAACCTCACTGCCACTATCTCCCGTAACCGAAAGCAAGAGAATACATTTTTTGTAAATCGCGCCTTATAAAATATTTAGCATAGGTAAACCAAACGAGCGGAAGTAATGAATTCCTCGGTAAGGGTAATGCAGCGATACACTGAGTCATTGATGGTTGCCACGATTAGTTTAGCTAGCAAACTCGCGGAATGGCGTTGTTGCTTAGGGCTGTCAAAACTGGCGTTGATGAGACACATTTTCAATTTCGCCAAAGCGCAAGTTTTAATTCCTTCATTATTTCGTTACTAAAATGCACAAAAAAAAAATTCATTCTTATTTAGAAAAAAAGTTAAAATAAACGAGTGCACTAAAGCAGTATGATAATGGCAGTTCCTTTTTGCTGTATAATCCAAATGTATTTTGCGTTTAGTAATCTAATAACTAAGTTTATAACCTTTTAGCCTGGAGCATATTACTCAATTACGTTTCGGTAAAAATTACAACACATTTTAAAATCAGCGGATCACAAGTATAATCATTCCGTGAGGAGAGAGTAGCGTTACTTGAAAATGATATTTAAAGATGAGCGCGCCTTTATTGTTAATTGGAATTCAAAAAACTCCTCCTGCAATCTAACAAGGTTGAAATGTCTAGCTTCGAAAGCGATATCGATAGCTTAAAAAGTGTCTATTAAACGTAAAATCTTGATTTAAAATATTCGGATTTTATATATTTCGACTAGACATTTTATTTAAATTCCTGTAGCTAGAAAAACTGAATCTTTACATATACCTATATTCTTGAACATGGCAGATTGATTTATCAGTCCTTCCGATCACTGGTAACAATGCGGAAGAAAACACACTGTAAAGTGAAAGCACACATCAATTAACAAATGTTTACTTATGTGTTAAAACAAAAAGAGCTTGACCTTCACAGCCGAAATGCTTCTTTGGCTTTTTCTAGCCGTAAACAGCTTCGTTGTAAAATAAAACAGCGCAAATGTTTGACTGGCATGGACTAGCTTCGATGAAACCTCACTGCCACTCTCTCCCATTAGCGAAAGCGAGAGAATACATTTTTGTAAAGCGAAAAATTATAAAATATGATGTATAACAGAACTACACGAGCGGAGCAATGAATTCCTCGGGAAGGGTAATACAGTGATACACGAGGTCAGTCCTGGTTGTCACGATTAGCTTAGCTAGCACGCTGGCGGAATGGCGCCGTTGCTTAGAGCTGTCAAAACTGACGTTGATCAGACAAATCTTCAAATTAACCAAAGCGTACGTTTTAATTCCTTGATTCATTTTATTACTACAATGTACTAAGAACATTTCAATCGTATTAAAAAAGAAAGCTAAAATCAACGAGTGCACTAAAGCAGTATTATAGTTACGGTTCCTTTTTTGCTGTACTATCTAAATGCATTTGGTGTCTAGTTTCTAACCTTTTAGCCTGGAGTGTATTACTCAATTCTGTTTTGGTAAAGGCTACAACACTATCAAAAATCAAAGGATCACAAATAGATTCACTCTGTGAGGAAAAAGTAGCCTTACTTGAAAATAAAATTTAAAGCTGCACGCCTTTATTATTTTTGAAATTCAAAAAATATTCTCTTTGAATCTAACTTGGTTGAGCATTTCTGAATTCGAAAGCGATATCAATAGCAATAAAATTGTTTAGTAAACGTGAAAAGAAAAATTAACCCAGAACAACATAAATTCAACTCTGCTAATTAGGGTATAAAAAATCTTGATTAAAAAAATCAGTTTTCTTTATTCCGATTCGATATTTGATTTCCATCCCTGTACCTAAAAAAACTGAATCTTTACATATACCTTTATTCTTGAACACGACAGATTGATTTATCAGTCCTTCCGATCACCGGTAACAATGCGGAAGGAAACAATACTGGAAGGTTTAAGCACAGATAAATTAGCAAATGTTTATTGGTTGAAGCCCCGCCATGCTAAAACAAAATTAGCTTGATTTTCTTAACCGTAAAGCTTATTTTGCTTTTTCTTTCGTGTACTGATCTGATTGCAATACGACGTTAAAGTAATTCCCGAACGAGGAGGAAGGTAAAAAAGCAAGCTCATGACAGTCGAGCACGTCACCGTGCGAAGTTGCGATGTCATGTAACGTCAGAGTCTGAATAAAACGATTAAACCTAATGACGTTTTAAATTTAAATTGACTTGACGCAGTGAGTTTCGTGACTACGTCACGCGAAGTCACCGGTCACCTGACATCGAATTACTTGACAGCATGCCTCGACATCATGACTTCATGTGACTACGTGACATATAATGAATATCTGCCAATACAGAAGAGCCACCAAACCCAACAATTTCTCAAACATAGCAACTCTGCATACGAAGATTTGATCAATATATAAAAATGCAACTTTCATTTTTTTCTTCAAACATATGTTTGTGATAATAACAGAAAAAAAATTAAAGTCAGCCGTTTTTAACCGGTTACCGTTATATATTTTTGCCGGTTCAACTCTGGTTCAGTTCCCAGATGACGGCGAAGCAATCGGCTCGGTTCAGTTCCGGTTCGGCTAAAAAAGAAGAATTCGGTTACGGTTTTCGGTTCCGTTCGGTTCCGGCTCGACACTCTGTGGGGTACAAGGCGCGTCTCGCCGTTTGTGGCGCATCTGGCGGGCCACACCTCTCCATTTCATTTCAAGCGGGTGTGATTGCAGGCTTGGTCGAGAGGAAGACAGCCGCAGCTGCGGCTGTTCGGCCGCATGAACATAATTGTGCGGGATCGGTGAAGAGGGAGGTCAGCGGCATTTCGAAAACGCACTATGTGAACAGCGGCTTCCTAATGACCTTTCACGTACTATTGGTGGCGTGTACAAGCTGGAGGGGGCGCTTCTCTAGCTATCATAATCATCGTTTGTAATGTCATGGGTAGGACAGACTTAAACAGACAACGCAGATCTTGGATTTCTCGGCTCGTCAGCTCACTTCGTGCGCTCTTTGTGTAACGCGCAGCAAAGCCTGTTTCACGCATTGTGTTTATTTGAGTAAATGATATTTATAGTAGGACGTTTTAGAAAAGCTTAAAACCGTGGCACGCGTAGTTGCTCAAAAACACTTTTTGGCGTTGAGGTGTTGAACGGCTGGGATGGTGGTGTGCTGTCACCAAAGCTGGATGATGTAAATAGAAGATCAAGCGCTTTACTTCACTATCAATCTACCACGGCAAAAAGGCGTATATTTTATTATTATATGGACAAAGTCACATTCACAAAGAAATTTATAACCAAATTGAAAATAGAAAAGCGAAATTCGAGAACCTCTCGCGTGTGTAGTAAACGCTTTAGTGGAAGGGACCCCGTGTATCCTGTAAATTTCAATCTGTTCCGCGAGTGCTGGTCTCTGATTAGTTTCAAGTTGATTCCTTTTATAAATTGCGTCAACTAGTAAATAAACATTTCCTCAAAATAACGGACAGAAAGAAGAGGTGGCCGGCTTCCCGAGTCGTCTCAACTAAATACCTGATTACTGACCCAGTCGACGCGAGGCGTGAGAGGCCCCCTCTCGATCAAGATCTATTAAATCCAGCAGTCGGTGAAATTGCAGCGTCCCATAAAATTAGGTATACACCTCCTATGAATTACAACAGCTTGTATGTTCAATTTTGCGGACCCAAATGTTCATAATGCGTGGTGCTCTTCTCAGCGAGCGATTTTAAAGTTGTAAACAATTCTTAGTAAAAAATAGGATACGACAAATTAATCAATCGTCTGAATTTGCAGGGCCATGTCCGACAATTTAAGGGTTGATGAAAATGTATTCAGTTCTGTGGAGCAGAATTTGCAATGTGACAAACTTGTATGCCACGTAATCGTTGCGGGAGGAGCTAAGCGTCAGTTGTTGACGAGCATTTGCTCGTCAGCAACTGTCGAATCAATCTTGGATAGAAGCGTCAGTATCGGCGACCTCAATGCAGCGAAAACAAGTGTGTGGCGCTCTGCAACAAAACTGTGCGCGCGTGCACAGCTAAGAAGACCGCACTTCATTTAGTTTTTGTGAATGCAAAACCTTTTTCTACAGCAGCTTCCACGGATCCGATGAAACAAGAATCAGAAAGGCTGTCGGTATCCCTGACGCACACCGCTAAAAGCTCTAAGGGGAAGCTCCAGGATTGTTTTTAACATTTTAAAGTTTTTTTTTTTTAATATAATAAGCAATTTTGATGTGTTGTTATTCATTAGAAACATCACTCGCAAAAAATGTCATACACGTTTGTCTTTTTTTTTTCTTAATAAATAAACCGTTTTGAGCCGGCATAGATGCAAACTAACGTAGCCACTTCGTGCGTTGACATAACGCGTCGATTGCTGGCATCCTACCAGCTCTGTCACAGGAGGGCGCCCTCGAGGTGGCTCTACCAAAACGTCTCGTCGCCACTAGAGATGGTGCCTAGTTGATAATTTCACGCCCGCCGTGTTTGTGCGTCTGCAGCCCATGTATTGCCCCATCATCGGCTTGAAAACCGCTCGTTAGTATAAATCTCTTCGGATTCCGACCGTACGTTTTGTTATTTTACTTCAAACTGCTGCGTAGCAACATTAAATTTACAGTGGTCAAAAAGCGCAAAAGGATAACGAGCAGAAAGGAAGACACAGACACAGCGCTACTTCCAACTGAACTTTATTTTCGGACAAGGAAATATTATTCCTCAACCAGGAATGACTAGTTTGAGATGCTGTGAGTGGTGTCGCAATTTTAGCCTTTTAACAATGTGTATTTGTATATCTTTCTATAGCTGGCTTCAGTAGTGGAAAAAGAAATAACATGAACCGAAAACAGAATCCGAGTGCAAATGAAAACTTTTGTGTAGCCAGGAGCAGCGCGGAGAACCAAACTAAATTTATTACACCAATCCAAAATTAAAACCAAAAGAAGAAACAAAACTAAAGGCTTTGTGCAACACAAGACAAGTTGCCTCCATCTACCGGTTGTTGCCACTTTGTCACGAGCAAAGCTTTCATTTTGGGGTATTAAGCGCGTTTCTAAACCAAATGTCAGCCTGAGAAAATAAAAAAAAATAGCAATTGGGCTTGTTCCAAATAAACGTGCACCTTCCAGGTAATTCTAAGGCCAAATGAATAAAAAATAACTCTAAACGACTTGTTACAAAATAAATCTTATTTTCGAACGTATGGTGCGTTGACAGAAGTTATGACCACAAAGGATAAAAGGGTTGTCCCATACAAATGTTGCATATTGTTGTATTTAATGAATAATCGCTCCCCGGCTGGGCTTCTGCCTGAACTTGTCTAGTTTCATTTCTAGTGTTTATATGTTTCCTAATACTTCACCTTATATCTAGAGGATTCTTACTTCCCCACTATAGTGCGCTCTTGTTCTTGGGCGACGTTAAAGTATTGCTACCACTCAAAATTAATCTGTGCTTCAGGATTTAAGTTTTTTGTTTGTTTATTTTTACTTGTCTTTCACGCTCTATGTTAATTTATTCTAAAATGTTCCTAAAAGTTTGCGTTCCACGTGGAACGACGACTAATATATTAGAATTCCATCTATACGTTTTCTGGTTTAAGCAGCGTTTTAGCCACCTACAGAACTTGTAGCTACCCTGAACTTTCCTGATGCCTAATGATAGGACTGATTTGCATGTTCAGGTTTTTTTCCTGCATGGTTTAATAATAATAATAATAATAAATCTTTATTTTACGTGCCCACAAACAACTTTACAGTCTATGATGTGGTGCACACAATGAAAATTAAAACACAGCACTATATCAAACATTAAAATACATGTCACAATGAAAATATAAACAGATAACAGAAACTGAAAGACTATACAGAACCCGCCTTACAATAGGTAATTCAAGGACATCCACTTTCGCACATAAAACATAAACTGGTGTGAACAAAGAAAAATGTCAAGATGGGTCTTATTAAATGCTAATTGGATTCTCGATAAAGGAGACACAGATGACATACAAGATGGGTAAAAGGTTAGCACATTCCTACTGACCCTTGACGGAACATGAAAGCCTATGAAACGCAACAGATCAATTGAATTCACTTCTCCGTGTACAACTTTGTGAAGAAATATAAAATCTCTGTATTGCCTCCGCACAGCAAGCTTGTGCAACGCAAATCGAACAAGTAACGTTTCATAATGGTAAAAATATTTCCTTCCAATATAACGGTCATACACAATTCTAATCATTCGTTTTTCTATATTTTCTATTGAAAGAGCCTGAGATAACGTTAATGAATTCCAAATGATTGAGCCAAATTCTAATCTTGACCTCACTAATGTCTTAAAGAAGTGCAGTAAATGCTATTCAAACTTTTACTGGAAAACTCCAACAATTTACGGATCAAACTTGCACTTAATCGGGACAAGATTCTTGGAAAAGAGCTTTCATTTGATGTACGATCATCTGAGACGCAGTGATATACAACAACCTCCTCATTATGCTAGTTAAGTGTGAACCCTTGAAATTTGAATTCATGTTCAGAACTAAACAATATAAACCTCCTCAAGTTACTTCTGATAAAAAAAATCGGAGAGCAAATGTTTTACTGGTATGGACTTGCATCGGGAAGATCGCTGGCCGCGTAACCAAAAGACGGAAAACATACTTTTGTAAAGCACTTAATAAAAAAAATGAAAGACCTTTACGATTCTCTGTAATGCCGAATTGGAGACAAGCTCTTGAGGAGGAAGAGGGGAGAGTACGGAGGGGAGGGTATCCCTTCCCCCCATACCCTCCCTCCTACTCTCCTGCTCCCCTTTCATTTAGTGGAAAAGTTTCGCTAAATTCAGCGGAAAAAAAATTTCGGCTTAATTTAGCGGAAGCATTTTCCGCTAAATCGTCCCGCTAAGTCTTTCGGGGAAAGTTTCCGCTAAATTTTGCAGAAACATTTAGCGAAAAACATTTCCGCTAAATTTAGCAGAAATTTTTTGCTAAATTTAGCGGGAAACTTTTCCGCTAAATTTAGCGGAGAAACTTTTCCGCTAAATGTACCGGAAACTAAATTTAGCGAGAACATTTGTCCGCTAAATTTAACGGGGAAATGTTACCACTAAATTTGGCGAGAAATTTTCCCGCTAAATTTAACGAAAAAAGATTTCCACTAAAGTTAGCGGAAAATATTTTCAGCAAAATTTAGCGGGAACATTTCGCGCTAAATTTCGCGGGGAATTTTCGCGAAAATTTTGCTGCTAAACTAAGCGGGAAAATTTTCCCATAATGCAACGCGCGGTCACGCCCGCTTGCATTATTCCCATAATGCAAAGCGCGCGGTTAAGCCGACGCTGACAGCGACGGCAACGGCGACGCCCCTCAAGCCCGAAACGGGCTCTTAAAGGCTCGTTCACACGCCTGTAACCGAGAACGACCGAGAAAGACAAGACCGGTTTTTAAGCCTCCTGCGACGTGTTAGGACCAGGTGCGCTGCTGCAGAGCTGGTCCTAAGACGTCGTAAGAGGCTTAAAAACCTGTCTTGCCTCTCTCGGTCGTGCTCAACTGCACATGTGTGAACGGGCCTTGAGAGCGGCGCTCCAAAAAAACAAAGTACAAGTGTACCACACTTGCACAAGGACCTTGGGACCGAGTAACACGGCGCTAATTAAAACTAAATATTGGCTGCTACGTTGATTTTAGCGAGTACTCTCACGAAATGACGCCACTGCGTAGGACGCCAAACCTGCTGTTGGAAAGAGAAATTTCGAATTTATAAAAAGCGCCAGATTCCTTCATTTATTTCATTACAACTATATTCCTAGAAAAATGAAATCGTAGACACGAAAAGGTCGCAATAAAATAGTGCCTTTAAACAGTAAACGTTTTAGTCGGGACTACTCCAATCAATTTCATTTCGGTGATGTGTATAATACTATCTAAGATCAACGAAACACAACCAGGTTCATTCTGTTTGGAGAAAAGACGTACTCATAAACAAAATCTGTATATGATTCTGCCGTCATTCCAGTTATACCCTGAAAGCCAGGTAATATTTTTCTTGAATCAGACACGGCTGATAAATTCTAGCTTCCAAATCAAGAACAATAGCTTGGTATTTGTCTAATAAATAATGTAAAATAAACTGAAAAGAGAAGAACATCAATATTACTCTGGTGGTTATTGAATAAATATATACTTTTCTCTTAACATAGCTGGCTATTTTTGGCGTCTTTTTTTGGTATAGAAATTGTCAGTTCTACTTTTCTAGGATTTCATAGCAATGCATTGGGGCATTGCGCTGCAAATTTGGTATGAGGCTCAACATAACATTGTGTAATTGTATTCATTTTAGCGGGAAACGGCTAAACAGAATTTTCTTTTAAATTTTTTCTTCCTATTCAACGTGAGACAAGAGGCGTGCTAATTTTGCCTTGACAAGCCTGTTCTTGAAGCATATGGCATCAGCAATGGAGGGTTTGTGCGATGCAGCTTAATGGTCTCTCCGCGTCCAGCCGCGAGGACGCAGGGTCCCCGGCCGTTTGTTTTCTTCTTTGTCGAAGAGGAAGACCTGGTGAACATTGGGGGGTTGGGTGGTCTTTTTTTTTATAATGCGAAATGACAACGACACGGTCCTTTATTTTTCCTAATACTGAGTACTTAGTTTCTAATAACCATGCAGATGGCCATAGAACTTAGGATACGTCATGAGGTCACGGTTTGGTGCACTGGCTATTTTCAGGTACCCGTGTTTTCATACGCCTCCAATAGGACAGAACTATAAAGCTCCTGTAGGCTGTCTTTATGCGGTGGAGCTTTATTTCAAGCATACACCTTGCGAAAATAATTCAGTTTCTAACGGATTTCATTGAAACGCTTCAATTCAAACGCTCCCTTAAAAAAACAAAAAAACATACTCATTTCGTTGTCATTTACGGAGTGGTTCACGAAACGTCGAAAACTTCGCTCCTGTGAAAGCGAAGCATCCGACAAGAAAAAAAGTTGACATCGCAGTAGTCTGCCAAAGGGCCTATTTGGAAAATGTATAAGGTTTGGTATAATATAAGCTCTAATTACTTTTCAGTGATTGAGTTATTGAGCATTGCGCTCAAAATAAAGTCGCAAGCCCTGTCCACAGTGACGATTGGAAGAGTGACATCGTTGTTTCAATCATGTCGTCACTATATCGGCAGTGTGTCCTTGGTGGTTGCGCGGCGTTAGAAATGACGATGTGACCTGAACGACTATGTCATTCTTCATAGCGTCATTGGGCGCGCTCCGTAGTGGCTTCCTGATCTCCGAACGGAGTAACTCGACACGGAGTTCTCCGAGCGCCTACGGAACGGACAAAAAATGGCGGCTTTTTAGTTGCTCCTACCCAGTTACCGCCTCCTCCCCTGTGGTAGACAGTCTACGAATAAAATTGAAGCATACGACGTCGGGCATAATCGCGTTCATTTCACGCCGGTATTGAGGAAATCTTGACAAGGCCTTTAGAAAAAAACCTTTTAGCCTTTCTCCTTTGGTGAAGAAGGAAGACCAGCGAAGCTGTACTATGGAGGGAATGAAGTAATGGCCGGCCGGAAGTCGGCAAGCCAGAGAGGAAAGGCTCAAAATGTTGCGCCGTCTATGAGCGACGGCGGCAAGCGGACAACCGGCAAACACAACACTCTGGACAGCTACCGCCATCTACGAGCGACGGCGGCAAACAGAGTTTTGTGTCGGCATCTCTTTGCGGAGGACACAATCCTAAGGAACCTAACCCTTAAGAGCTCCGCTTTAAAAAAAGAAAGAAAAAAAACTCCAGATATTAGCGCAGCTGTTTGAAGCGGTACAAAGCTATCGAGCCGTTCGCAGGGCGTGCAAAGCCTGCTAGTTATAAAACCCGACGAAAACGTCGTTATCACACGCAAAATATGGAGATTGGTGAATCTACGCCGCCGGTTATGATACTTTTATACGGCCATACATTGGTTCTGAACTTCTTTACAAAGTTTCTAAAAAATATATTAGTATACACACGGGAAGTCAGCCGAGCTGGGCGATCAATGTTTGTCGGCCGGAGCGAGCATCAGCCGACGTCTCATACTCGCATACACGACGACTTAGCTATGCAAACGAAACATTAATCGGAATCATGTTCTCCGTGAGTGTCCAACCGGGCACCAAAGTCACGTTCATAACCTGCCTTGCTCTGTTCAGCATAGAGAGGTACTATCGTCGACAATCACTGAGCTTCCGTACAACGGCGATAAAACACGGCGTCAAATGAACATTTACATGGTTTATTAGCGTATCCAAAAAAAAAGCTAATACGCCCCAAAGCATTTTTTCGAAAAGAGCCAAAGCTGGGCACGAAATTCGAAGCCGATATTCGACTTACCTTGAGCACTTTTTATTAACAAAAGCGAGCAAACCGCAGACTCTCGCGGCAGCCGACGCAGCTTCTCTCGCTATTTTTTTTTTTTCTCCTTCAGCACCGGAACCTTGTCAAGCATCCGGAAATTCGTCATACCGTGCCCGATTTCGACTCCTCGCGCACTCTCTGAGTACTCGGTGCACCAGAGCGCGACTCCTTTACTCCGGAGCAACACTGCCAACATGCACCGGAACTCGCCTTTTGTCGTCAAGTGAAGCAACCGGAGCTCCTTCACTCATGGAGCCTCTACTAAAGACGCCCATTCTGTGCAAGGCTTGACACGCTTTTTTTTGCGAGCAATTTTTATATGTGTCGAAAAAACTAAAAAAGAAAGGATCGATTATAGTCCTAAATAAGAGTATCTTTTCTCAAATTCGTTAAATTGGTCTAGCCTTTAATAGTATATTTCCGTAATTACTGCAGTTCCAACATGACCGAAATCACCGTGATGATTATTTTCTCATCTAATGTACGCCGAGCCTGATAAATACATGGCGAAGACAGAACTCGTATAGTCTCAACCCATATCTTTTAATAAACTTCTAACGAGTTAAAATCAATCACCCTGTATAATATCATGTGCAACATTTTAAGATGTTCTTAAGAAACACTATTTGAACACATTTCCTGGTTTCAATTTCCCATCCAGCCCATCTTTACGAAAATTACTTGACTCCTCGCCGCCACACCGCTCCGCTATTTGCGCAGCCACGGGCTGTTCACACGACGATGGCCCAAACTAAAACCTTCTATATAAAATACCATTCGAGCAATACTAATTTTCATTTAGTAGGTTTACTCCACCCTTCCTTATGTCCTACCTGACAAGTGATATTTTGAGCTAAGCGCTTGGACCACGGGAAGTAGGATCGCATGCGAAAAGATGCGTTCTGATAGGAATCCGAAACTTAAAAATACTTTCAAATTAACTGTTTTATTTGAACTTCGTACAATGCTGCGTGTGCCATGAAGTTTTGGGGACTGGTTTGATTCAAGTTTTCGATGATGTCAAGAAAGTTTCAAACTATACGTTTAAATCTTATAATAAAAAATGAAAGCCGTTTACAACTCCATGTAACGCCGGATTAGAGCGCAGCTCTTGAGGAGGAGGGGAAGGCACGGGGGGGGGGGTCGTGACAAGGGTGTGTCACGTGACAAGGGGGGTCACGTGACCTCGCGGGGGGGGGGGGGGTCACGGGGCCTGGGGGTCACGTGACCTCGAGGGGGGGGGGGGGGGCGGTGAAAATTTTCCGCTAAATTTAGCGGGGAAAATGTTCCGCGAAATTTAGCGGAGAAACTTTTTCGCTAAATTTTGCGGAGAAAATTTTCCGCTAAATTTAGCGGGGAAAATTTTCCGCTAGATTTAGCGGGGAAAATTTTTCGCTAGATTTAGCAGGAAGAAATTTCCCGCTAAATTTAGCCGGGAAACTTTTCCGCTAGACTTAGCGGGAAAACTTTTCCGCTAGATTGAGCGGATAAATGTTTCCGCTAGATTTAGCGGGAACTTTTTCCGCTAAATTTAGCGGGGAAAATTTTCCGCTAAATTTAGCGGGGAAATTTACCCATCATGCACCGCGCGGTTACGCCGACGCCGTCCGCTAAATTTAGCGGAGAAATTTACCCATCATGCACCGCGCGGTTACGCCGACGCCGACGGCGACACCGATCAAGCCGGAAACGGGCGCCTAAGAGCTGCGCTCTAAAAAATGAAAGACGTTTACAACACCCTGAAACGCCTAATTAGAGCGCAGCTCTTGAGGAGGAGGGGGGTAGGGTGTTGAGCGGAGGGTATACCCTTCTCCCTGCTCCTCACCTCCTCATCCTCTCTGATACTCCTCCTCCCCTCCTCCCTCCTCTTGCTCCTCCTCGTCCTCAGCTCCCCCTCCTCCTGCTCCCCTCATCCCTCAAGCTGCTCCTCTCCTCCTCCTCGTCCCTCCTCCTCCCTCTTTCCCCTCCTCCCTCTCCTCGTCCTCCTCCTCCCCCTCCCCTCCTCCCCCTCTCATTCCTCCTCCCCTCCCCGTCGTCCTCCCCGCGCGTTGCATCTTGGGAAATGTCCCATAACGCACCGCGCGGGACCCTCGCGACGTCACACGTGACGTCACGAGTGACATCACGACGGTCCCGCGCGGTGCATTATGGAACATTTCCCATAGACATCGCGCGGTTACGCCGACGGCAACGCCAACGGCGACAGCGACGCCGCTCAAGCCGGAAACGGGCGCCTATTTGCTGCCCTCTAAAAATGGTTACTTGAAGGCGTTGTTGCCATGGATATATTGACAGCTGTTTGCTTTTCTAAAAGGGTCTTGACAGTTACTTCCCGACATGCATTTCGTGTTTTGTTGTTCGAGGCATACAATTTCAAAGAATGATTGCGGTATCCTTGTCTGAAACAACCTGTATATTATTATGCTGAGTACAAGACTCCCTGCTTTGCCCCCATTCCCACTCAGTCACACCGTAGAAGGGTCAGCAAATTGTCCTCTGCAGTGCCAACTCAAGAATTGTGGAATTTTCGAGTTTGTGTCAATATTTCCTTTTGCCTTTTGTAGGAGATGTTTAGCCAAAAAAAAAGTACCGTGTCAACTTCTAACGACTCTGGAGTATCACATTTTAAGTAATGGGAAACATTATAGGGATACACTCTTCCAACTTTAAAAAGACTTGGTATCGTCGAAATGTTCGGATAGTGGCACACCAGTTTCAGTTGCGTTGGAAATTCCTGCCACGCGTTAATGTAATTGGTAATTATGCGAAAATTCTCAAACCTAAAGAATATTTCCTTAAAAATAAACTAAAAATATTACATTTATTTGAACAAAATTGAAAATGACTTCTGTATATGCACTATTTTATTATACATGATAAGTGAGTCATTGACGTTTTATTGGGCATGACGTCTTGGAGGACTGCGAATAATAAAATAAGTTTTGAATTATAAATCAATAAACCCATGTGCCCGAAACAGCTGGTAAGACCTTTGAGGGTTACACCTGCACTAAGTGAACGACCATCAGACTAAACAATTTTCACAATACAAAGTGAGCCTACGTTTCACACTTGTAGTGTAAAGGTACTCGTCCGGGTTAAAACACTTGTCATACAATTATATCCATCCGAGTCAATGGAGGACTAGTTTCTAAGTTAAAAGTTATCTCTAGCCCTCAAACACAATCGCCCTTCAACGCGGAAAACATGTCATTTCTCCTTACGTAAACGAAGAATCAGGGGCGAGCGAATAAAAAAAAACTATATATATATAAAAAAAAACATAACTTTCAGCATCGTCCAAACTGGAAGCGAAAAAAAAAATCATAGACGTTTAAAATCCCCTGTAACGCCGAATTAGAGCGCAGCTCTTGAGGAGGAGGAGGGAAGGGTACTGAGGGGAGAAAGTGGAAAGTCCCCCAATACTAACATGGCTGTCGATCGACGTGTGCTTAACGCAAGTCGCAGAAAATGCACATCTTTGGGGAGAGCACCGCGTGTAAATTTGGCGGGAATGTTGCGAGGAAATTTTCTTCGCTAAATTTAGCGGAGGAATTTTTTCCGCTAGATTTAGCGGGGAAATTGTTTCTGCTAAATTTAGCAGGGGAATTTTTCCGCTAAATTTAGCGGGGAACTTAGCGTCATCGTCATCGTCACTGATGGCGTCATCAGTGACGTCATTAGTGACGATGACGACGACGATGACGTCATTGTGATGACGTCCTCCTCATCGTCATCGTCATCACGCGGTTCCACCGACGGCGACGCCGCTCAAGCCGTAAACGGGCGCCTAAGAGCTGCGCTCTAAAAAGAAAGGCACGACGCTCGCAAAGGTCTAGGCCTCAGTCTTGACATTTGTTTCTTCTTTCTGGTTCAGAAGCAAGACTACAACCGAACTTCAGACCCGTGAAATTAGTCGGCATAAACCAACGCTCCCGAGATGTGTGCTCTCCTGCACTACACCTGAATCGTTCACATCCCTGAAATTTACATTAGCCGGCCTACCCAGCTCAGACTAAACCTAGCTTCCACTGGGTTTTAACAAAATTGTATTTTGAAAGTGGAACTGGCTAGCCCGTTAATGGCAAAACGTTTTGAGGAGTCGAGTAATCAGTTGGAGGTATCTCATAATGTGCCGTGCGAATAAAGCTATTAGCCCCTAAAGACTTGTGTTAGTTTTTTGTTTTTTTTTTTTTTTAGTTAGAGGAAACAGTTTATGAGCGTTAGTGAATGGTTGGAAATAATTGAGTTGTTTTTTAGCCAGTATATGTCAATTGCATGAAAAAAGTTGTTTGAGTTGTTTTGAGTTGTTGAGGAAATATTCGTACGCGACAACTACTGGCTACGTTAAGCGAGCCTGCCAACTGAAAGAGGGTGTTTGTATCGATTTGTGCATTTGCTTTGGCTGTGCCCGAATGCGAGAAAACGTTTCTTTCTTCCTTTTTGGACGGGGTGCAGAAAGAAAGAGCGATTCCTGAGTGATTCGTGAACAAACAATATTCGTGTGTACTCTTGATTTCTGCTCTTTGCCCTAGTCGAGGCTCTCTGCGGAAGAGCTGTTAAATTTGAATTAACTTTGAATAAATACGGTTTAAAGGTTTACTAGCATTACAATGTTATATTTGCTGCCCATTGAAAGTTAAGGCATTCAAGGCTCTTATTGGTATCGACGAATATGCGAAATGCATCTTTCAGTGTTTTTTAATATTTTTTGTTTTCCTTTAATTCACCAGCACTTAAACTTTAAATAAAATTAAATTAATGATGCATGGATAACTACATTTTTCTAACAATTCCAGGAAAACAGATACGTCCTTTTAAAAAAAATAATTTTAGGCTGGATAGTTTTAGCACACCAGAAGGTTGAAATTCAATGAAGGGCAATTCCGGGATTGACGCGCCTCCTTAGTGTTTCAATTTGTTTCCTGGATCGTGTGGATTTGTTTTGAAACGTAAGTTAAGTATAGAGTGCCTCAGCACTCGGTGTACTTTGATACTTACGATCTAACTGTATTTTGATAAAAACATTTCACATTACATGTAGCTTCCCAGGTTTTTGTTTCCTTTGTAACCTGATGCAATATGTGCCTCTGGCTCTTCGCCATTCAAAGAGATTCGTCTGGCTTTAGCTACGTCAGTTCTCAACTTTAAAATTAATATGTTTATTTGCTTTCTTATTTTCATTAGACCGTGTAACGGACAATGCGAAACGCTCATTGATCGCCTACTATTTGCAGGATTTGCATGCAACGGACACACTGAAGGGGATAATGCTTTTTCGGAAACAAGAAACTGTGGACGCCGGCATGTAGAAAATACTGTGTCAGCAAGAATCATAAACGGCACCGAAGCAGAACCGGGCAGCTGGCCGTGGATGGTGGGGCTGTACAATGAAAACGATACCCTATATTGTGGCGGCGTTTTAATAAGCGACCGATTTGTGTTGACCGCTGCGCATTGCCTTCCGTACGTACATAATTCTTCTGTTTCGTGACGACGAAATTTAAGTTTTGTTTGAACGCATCTTATTGATAAGATCTGCTGCACACACTTTGCTTACAAATGCACAGTACTTGTAAATTTGTTTGGCAATTTCTTTGCATTACAGTATGTGTAAATCATAATTACTGCAGACAGTTATCTAAAGCGTTTAAAATTACTATAGACATAAAATTTGTGGTGCGATTTTCACTTCAAACAAGCTGTGTTTTCTGTAATATAGACATGATACGTATTACTTTGCAGTTCAATATGTGGATATCTAAAACACAAATCCTTCGCAGCAGTTTTTATATTTATAAAACGCCAGCTTTTAAAGAATAATTTTGGGATGATTCCCGACTTACATGTTGCACATTGCGTTTCGTATGTATCCAATTCCTCTGTTTTTTTACGGCGAAATTTACGTTTGTTTCACGCATCATATTCATAAGATCTGCTGCACACTCTTTGCTTACAAATTCACGGTACTTGTAAATTTGTTTGGCGATTTCATTGTATAGCAGTATGTGTAATTTATAATTACTGCTGATAGTTATCTAAAGCGTTTACAATTATTATAGGCATGCAATTTGTAGCGCGATTTTCACTTCAAACAAAATGTGTTTTCAATAATATAGACATGATACGTATTACATTGCAGTGTAATATATGGATATCTTAAACCCAAACCCTTCGCAGCAGTTTGTACCTTTATAAAACACCAGCCTTGAACGGATAATTTTGGATGATTCCCAACTTACATGAATTTTGCAGAACCTAATACGTATATGAAATGTTGACAGGTGTTTATAATGTAAGGACTGCGGTAAGCCAATGTTTGTAAAAGACACGGCTAGTTTTGCGTAAGGAGCTACAGCTGAAGAAAAGGCTGGTTCTGTACGTTTTGTTTTAATCCCATATAAATGTATAAAAGACAACTTTAATAAACAGGCGAGCTGTTTAAAGTTACACATGATTCTAAGCGTGAGACGACGGACGACACGGGGACAAAGACATACGTCTCAATCCATATTGCGATGTGTGTATTTTCCCCCAATGTCGACCGTGGTCTCCGGTTCAGAATAATGTTTAAATGCGTCATTGGCACCAGCAGTCAAGAATATAATATACGAGACAGCTCTAATATCAAAAACGATATTTTTATAACCAACGTTTGTTTGATGCATCACAGGGTTTATGTATGTTTACAAGATTTATCTCACTGATTGATAAGGCACTGAATACATAGGCACCCATATGAGTAGAATTGTTTCATGCGCCAAGCGTAAGCACTGGTGTGAAGATTTAAGACTACTAAATACAATCAAAATTACAACTAGTTCATGAATTGTGTATTTTGATTATTTGTATGTTTAAGTTTGTAATAAATATTTAGAGTGGAACTACCAATTAGTCACCCTCAGTACAATGTCTTGGAGTGAAACATATTTGTAAGTCAGTACTTCAAGCACCATGTGGCTGAGTTATTCAAGACACACGTCCCTGTTAAAAAAAAAAAATAATAATCGGAAAACCTCTAAAAAAGTTTACTTGTGACAACATGTCACCAAAAAGAAAAAAAAGAAACAGCGATAGCTTTTTTGTGTTACCTTCCACGTTACCGTGAGTCAAACGAATCGTTATCTTTTTGAAGGCACGGCATAAATTGTTATTTTTAACGGATCGAATAAGATTTACCACAGACGGGCCTGAAGGTGGTGGGTCTTGTGTAAACAATGTTCACTGAACAAAATTATTTGTGTAAAATGATAGAAATCAAGAACTTTAAAGTTAGAACAGCCTTCCTTCGCTTGTTGAAAGCTAAGCGCACCAAGAAGTGTTGTTTGCCAAACAGCCCAAAACAGTATGAGTAAAACTTGCGCAAGAAATAAAAAGAGAGGCGGCAGCTACCAAGCAATGCAAATCGGGCGACCATATGTAGCCCAACACAGAAGTGAAAAAAAAGACAATACATGATTGTCTTTTTTTTAGTTTTGTGCTATTTTTATTGGTGAGAATAAATTATGCACTGATTATTGACACAGAAACCGAGTGCATCCCCCCGTGGATCAAAAACATCATCTGCTAATGTTGATGGCGATGAAAGCGTCCGTTGTGGCCACCTGCAACCTTATGTGCCGGCATCTATCGTCCGTTGCGACAGTCGGACGCCATTCGTTAGCAGACGGACGTCGTAGGTAGGGATTTTAAGGTTTTGATTTTTAACGTTTAAAGTGGGTAAGCTCGTTCAGTGAAATTTCGCTAAGGAATATCCACCACACTCAGCTATCTTTGGGATAAAACTTAGCAGCATAGGTTCAGAAACCAATTTATGCGATCGTTTCAAACAGTTAACAATCCGTTTGACTCATACGGTAGGTCGCTTTCTCCACTTCCCAGTTACACTTTAAAAAACCCAAAAACAGGGCTCCAGTAAAAACAAAAAAAGATGGTCTTAGTATCTTTCAAATTGACATGTCACTAGTGGTTTGACGCTGAAAATATTACAACTTAATATGAGAGTCACGTCCCCATCTATTTCTGTTTTATATGTCAAGGAACGAGAACAGCAGCTTTATTTCGGTGCGTATGGGAAGCACAAATAAAAGCAATTCCACAGATTGTTCCGTCGAAACAACTAGAGTTCACACCGCGGAACGAAGCGACGAAGCAAAGGGCAACGCGGCGCCGAATGGCCACGTCGTTTGTGCTGAGGTTGAGCAGGTCTGCGTCCCTATCCAGGAAAACTGTTCCTTCTTCATGGTATTGTGTCCATTACCATCATTTAAAATTCTTCTTTATTGTTATCTGGCTGCTTATAATGCTGAACAAAATGCATGCATCTTACAGGAAGACATTGCCATAGTAAAATTAAAAAGACCAGTGAACTTTACAGATCACATTCAGCCAATCTGTCTTCCGGAAAACTGCGACGAACCGTCTTTAAGTGCAGCCACATATATGGCAGGCTGGGGCCTTGACTATGGTAAATCGATTTTCATGCGCTACTTTTATCTAAGAAAGAAAAGCGAAGAAGTGAATATAAAGAGTGATTCAATACTCCACACGTCCATAAAGCACGTTATCGCAAACATGGAATCATAATGTATTTCCATCAACACTTTCTAGCGCAGTGTGTTAAAAATTATGATTATCTAAAACATTGGCTTCGCATTGAAAAAAACAGTCGGGAGGCAATATAGCGTCTCTTCCTCATATAGAGAATCAGTTATTTCGTATTTTGTGTTCTAAGAAGAAGCCCATTTGGAAGCAGCGTTCTCGGGGGCGCCAGCGTTAAATAACTACAGCAACACTAACAACACCAGTAACGACAACAACAACGAGAACGACAACAGCTACAACAAAAATAACAACCGCATCAATAATAATAAGAATATTAATAATAATAATAATAATAATAATAATAATATAATAATAATAATAATAATAATAATAATAATAATAATAATAATAATAATAATAATAATAATAATAAAAATAATACATTTATTTGTGAAGGGTGAACATATTCAAGGAAGAGTGCAGGTTTTCCAAAGCCATGAAGGGCTTGTATGGCAAAACCAGCTACACTTGCAAAGAAAAAAATAAAACGAATCCATTTCTAGAATAATGAAAAAAATAGTATAGTATCACGATGTCTTTACAGCAGTTCAAACTGAAATCTGACGCTCCCGATAAAAAAAAAGAACACACACAAAAACATTTAGGTCAGAAGGTCACCGAAAAAACGGAAGGCACCATGTATCAGTCTTCATCATTGATTGCAGCACAGGATGTTGTCCAGTTCTTGCGAGACGGAGGATGTAGATGATTTCATTTGTTACCACATAGAAACAAATAAAATATTCAAGCAAAAACATCCCGAAACGCACTTGTTTAAAAAATACTAGAAATACTAATAAGGAAATAATCACAAGGGCTCGTCGGTCAAATTGAAATGTCGAAGAGCTTTTCTTAGCTTTCTTCTTGAGCTGAAGTACCATAAACTGGGAGGAAGAGAATTACAAATGTGAGGCACATAGACTGACCGCACGTTTTTACCGTAGTGTGTATTGCAAGCAGGAACGAGTAACTATGATATTTTTGCCATTGTCTCATATTCGAACGAAGAGTTTTAAAAGCATCCTTCCAGTAGTGTCCAAGGACGACTGATTCATAAAGCAAAGGTTGTAGATTTGGCATGGGCAAAGCCTTAAAAAAAATTGTGATCAGAGGTGTGCAGGTTTATACTAAACATTCCGTAAGATTCCTTTTAGAATTGAATTTATCTTGGCCTGCCACAATCTGGAGCATTTGCCAAAGGCTGTCTCGCCGTAGCGGAGTGTACCATAAGTTAATGAGCTATACGTTCTTTGAGATATACTCCGGAATTTTGCTGTGTGAAGTAACAAATAATTTTATAAATCTCCCAAGAATTTCAGGTAATCGACTACTCCGAATACGAAGATTATGACAACTACACAGCAGACGAAGAAGAAGTCGGATTTGTGATAAGCAACTCCCCCTCAACGCTGAGACAAAGATATATTACTTTCATTGACAAGACTGCTTGCCAAAATCAACTTAAAAGAACTGTTCCAGACTATATCCAATGCTCCGCTGGAGGAACATGTAGAGTAAGTAGAAATATTTGTTTTAAATGTCACCCATCAACCGAAGCGAGCACCCGTTAGTGAAAAAATGCAATGAGTGCATGCACGCTATGTTATATTGAACATATTGGCAAAACCTGAGTATGGAATGAGGATGACATTCCAAAGAGAGTATATAAAACTTGGAATGAATAGACCTGTACCTGAGTTCGGGACATTGTCTGTCCTCTTCCTTTTATGTGTCTCTCACTATTTTTAGTTTAAATCGTTAGCATTATGCTCTGGTAAATGCGGTGACCTTGAACTGGTTTAAAGCAGACGGATTTAAGGTTCGCAACGTCGCCACGGGATGCCGCCACAGCCCCACTGACTGAGGAAACTGGATAGGAAACGGCTTCTGCGAGCGGAGATAGTTCTGCGAACGGAGAGACTTGCTGCTGCCGCCACGCTTAACTCGAAAGAATGCGTGATCATTTCGCGCAGCGGTTATATATAACAAAGCATGGTGAGTTATCCTCTCAGCTCTTTTCTGCGGCGTGAACTTTCCCAAAACCGCTCTTCACCCTAGTACAGGCGGAGCAGGTCACTTAATTAGCGTGTGCATGTAGGGCGTGTGAGCGATGCGTAGAAAACGACCGAGTCCTTTCGCTGCTGTGCATACGAGGTTGTGCACACATGGGCGACGACACCTTGCGCTTACGGTCCGGTGACATGGTAAGACGACTGAGCGTCAAGAACGGCGTGGCAGGTCGAAGAACAGAACCGCACTTAGTGTGCGTCCACATATATCTAAAGCCGGTGGCAGGAGTTTTCGGGAGCGTTCAAAGAGCACACCCGCACCCCGGCCGCTTATTTCGAGAGGCGTCGAGGGCGGCCAACCACGCCGTTCGTGACGCGCAGTTGCTATGTCACCGGGCCGTAAGCGCACGGTGTCGTCGCACCTGTATGCACAACGTGTATTAACAACAACGAAATGGCTCTGGCATTTTCCGCGCGTGTCGTGCACGTCCTTCATGGATCCGCTAGGTAACCTTATCCGCCAGCCCCAGGGGGAAGAGGAATTTTGGGAATGTTAGCCCTGCAAAAACGTCCCGAGAGGCTGTTCAGCATGTTTTAAACGAGGTTGATTCAAATGAAAACCTTAATTATTTATTACCGTAAAATCCCGTAAGGGCGCCCTCCCCCGAGAGATAACCCATCCCGTTTTTCTGGCTAAATATCTGTAACATAAAAATTCCGAAACATCGCCCACCCCCCGATTCCCGTTGGACGTCAAGCGATGTCCGACGGGAATCGCGCGTCAACGGCGCGATCGGCGGTACCGGTGTGTCCGAGAAGCGAGTTTTAGCGGGTTCCCGCGTTTTTGCCTGCGATTTGCGCGCGATATCGGCTCGCGTAACGCGCTATACTTCGTCTCACCTTAGTATGGACTATTGTTAGCCGCGCGTGGTAAAAGCGCGAGCTAGTTTCTTTGAATGAAGCCTCGGCGCCTGCACGAGCGCTCGTGCAGCGGGTGCTCCAGTCACGGCAGTCAAGGCTAGCCGCTCGCGCTAGCACAGCATTCACGGTTAGTCCATGCTAAGGTGAGAAGAAGATATTGCATCGTGAAATGCGAATCTGCTGCGTTTCCGATTTGCGGTATCCGTTCCCGAGTTCGTAGCGGATTCCCGTGTTTTTGTCCGCGATCTGCCCGCGTGATATCCATTTTTAGTTGTAAGTAACCGGCGCGAGCTGTTCCCGCGTGTATATTGGATCGTGAAATGCGATTCTGTTGGGTCCGCGATCTGCGGTATTTATTTTTGTGATATGCGAGTTTGTAGCGTATTCGCGTGTTTTTGTCCACGATCTGCCCGCGCGATATCCATTTTTAGTTGTAAGCAACACGCGCGAGCTGTTCCCGCGTGTATATTGGATCGTGAAATGCGATTCTGTTGGGTCCGCGATCTGCGGTATTTATTTTTGTGATATGCGAGTTTGTAGCGTATTCGCGTGTTTTTGTCCACGATCTGCGCGTTCGATATCGGTTTCTGTGACAGGCAAGATTGTAGCGGGAAACCGCGTCTTTATTGCACCTATGAAACTTGAATCTGCTGCGTGCGCGATCTGCGGTATCCGTTCCCGTGAGATGGGAGTTCTCGGCGGGTTTCCGCAAGTCTTTCGCACCGTGAAACGCGAATCTGCTGCGTCGGCCACTTGCGGTATCCTTTCCCGTGACACAGGAGTTTGTAGCGAATTCCCGCGTGTTTATCGCATCGTGAAACGCGAATTTGCCGTGTCCGCGATCTGCGGTATCAGTTCTTGCGTCTCATGGGTTGTAGCGGTTATGCGGTTCCGTTTTGAGTTTCGAAATTTCGAGGGGAAGTAAAAAGTGCCGTTTTTCTACTGGGTTGAATTATTCATTTCATCACGCCTCGTTCTTTGATTTCGCGCATAAGCATTTATCACACTTTTCTTATCAACATCAGGGGTGAATATAAAGTTTAAATACAAATTTCAATATATTTATTCTAAAAATTGTTGACAGGTATGCAATTAAAAAAGCAATTCATAGAAGTATGCTGTTTTTTCTCCGTTATTTTGTGGGCTGCACAGCGTGCTAGTTTCGTATGAGGGTATACACTTCGTCATAGATTATTTAACGAGGAAGAGTAGAAAAATGGTTGTTTTTGAAACTTTTATTAAATATGCTTGAAGGGAAACGCAGCCAATTAAATCACGCAACTGACTAAAGTGTAACGATTTCTTCCCGTTAAAATATTCATTGGACGCTCAGTAACATTTTCATAACAATTTAATGTCGCGACCTGCGGCCGCCGCGTTTTTATCTGATATTAGAGAAAGCTGTGTATTGATGCCACCGTGTATTAAGCATTGAGATCTATAAAATCAGCCACGAACACCCTCAATTTGTAGGTGACCACCTGAATGTGTCCTATGCATCGGAGCTTCTCAGCAAGTTTAAACAAAGAAGGAGCGCACAACTTGGCTGTTTCCTTTTTAATAGAGCATAGACCGAGCAACACCTCGAAAAATGCAAGATAAAAAAAACAAAATCACTCTTTGTTTCCTAAAGAAGATATTTAGGATATGACATAGCAGTATATTTTTTTAAACCCTATTAAAAAACAAAAACACACGCACCTATACTCCCCTCCCTATATTTCAATACCATGCGGAAAAAAAAAAAAAACGTTTTTTCAGCGGAGCGTAAAATATAAGGAGGCCAGAATCACCCTGCCTAGTCATTCCCGTCCTATTACGCTCCCGAACATTTCAAGCCAGATCTTCGAGAAGCCAAGCGTAGTAGATAAGAAGCCGAGCGCGGTTTTTTATCGAGGAACATTCTTCCTCGCGCTAACGAGCTGTTACGCTGACGCACCATCGCTCGCTGCTGTCGCCGTCGACGCTCGCTGCTTCTTTTTTGACATCCGCTTTCTCTTTTGTGTCTGGCACAAGTTCGCCAATTAAAGCTTGATTCCCAGTATATTATTCATGGTCTCGTTGTCTTCATTTGTGAAATTTCTTGTGTAGGTACGGGGTAACTTTCTGTGTTGCTTCCTTGCTCGCCCCCGTGGATTCCTCCGAACCAGATAATTTTTATACCCCGTAGAACTTCATTGAGTGAAGCCAGGCGAAGCTCGAGCAAGCACTGAAAGCCAAGTGGCGGAATTTGCCTACTTACTGAAACAATCAAGGAAGAAGTCCCTGAAGCCGCAGATGTTTCCGCCGGGGCCAGCCGTTCGAGACCCATGCTGCAGTGTCCTCCGTCGTGTTTCTGTCCATCGCAACCCGTACTCTGACGCCCTTATATGACGGCGTCTACGAGGACCTCAACGACCGGGCGCAGCAGTAAAAGCGAGTTGTCCGTAACAATAGGTGGACGCCGGAGCCATGACTGCAGAACGCCTACTTCTCTCTCGAGGAAACGGCACGTACCTGGTTAAAACCACGAGGCAACGATCATCACCTCGGAAGCTTGCAAGGATAAGCTCTGCCGAGCGTTTTCAATTCAGCAACGACGAGAACGGGCTGAGGAGCTGCTTCAGACAAGAGTTCAAGGACCAAACGAGAGTATCCTTAGCTTATTCGAGGACGGGCTTTGACTCAACAGAAGAGCGGATCTCAAATCTTTTGAAGCGAAGAGGCTGAGTATCCTCATCCGGGGAGTCAGAGAAAACATCTTTGGGGGTCTTGTGCTCAGACGATTTGCGACCCTCGAGCAATTTGTGACGAAGGCCATCGACATCTAACTCAAGGATAGAGCCTCGCACTAGCAGCGACTACCTGGCGCCGCTGTATCGTCGTCGTCAAGCTGCTGCATTGTCCCCAATACGTTGGGCAACCGCGAGATCATCCGCAACGTGGTCCGAGAGGAGCTAAGAAAGCTGCTCCACACTGATGAGCGCCCTGCGTCACTTCACTCACCGAGGTTGTACGCGACGAGGTCAATCGGGACTTTCAATCCAAAACTCTCGTCAACGTGGCCGCCCCAAAAAAGACGACGTTGACCTACGCCGTCCTGAGCCGACGACCGCCGTCAGTTGCCCGCTAGTACACGGCGCCTTCTCGACGCGACCCGAATGTACCCCAGTACGTTCGACACCACGCGGAACGGCTTCCAGTACATCCGCCAAGAGCAGTGGCGCCAAGGAAGACGGACGTCTGGAAAACGACTCACCGACTCCCGCTATGCAACAACTGCGGAGAAGCCGACCACATTTGAAGGTAAAGCAAATGGGCAGGCACGCGAGCTGGTTAAGGATAGACATAGTAACCCTGGAGCGAGGGGGAAAAAAGGACGGGACAGACACGTAACTCCGAACGGAGCTAAAGATTTATCTTTCGGAACATCTCCATAAATAGGCCCACAAACCCACCAGAACACACACGTCACTTAAGGTCGCACAACCGTGTCAGTTAAGAACCAAGGAACAAAAAACCCCGGTGACAGACAAGAGGCCACTATAATTTGTAGGGACACGGGGAAACCGGAAAGAACTAACGCACTGCCTAAAGGCAAGCAATCAACACAAAGAAATTAACAAGATGATCAATTCAACCTCACCCCTTCCCCCCGACTGGCGGACAACGTGATGACTAGCCGAAAAAAACAATATGTATATATATGATTTCACCTCAAGTCAGGCACGGATTTTGGGTCGAATTTTAAATTTTTGTCAATAAACATGGTCTCGGGAAATTCCTATAATAAAAAAAGACGCCAACGGCGATTCAGTCGGATTTTTCGTCCTCAAGTTATGGACCGTTGGAGCGGCCGAGGTGGAAACTGACGTTCTGAAAGCTTATCGGGGTGCCATATTTTCCTCCCTCCCTTTTCCCTACTTCTTACTTTACATGGATATAAAATTTTCGGAACACTCTGGAGATATGCTTTCTTACGCTATTTAAGCGTCTAAATAATAAAATTATGTAAGTTTTTTTTTGTATTTTGTTTTAATTTTCAAACTGCTTCTTTGCGACGATATTTGACAAATGTCAGCAAGCTCTGCTGTGTGGTATAATCAACATATCTTTACGATATTTACGTCACCGTAAAGCTTCAATTAAGTTCTTTCTTTTGAGTATAATTTAAATATTTTGCACTAAATATATATTGCGCAACATGCGCCTGAAAAACGATTACTTCGGAAAACTAGCAATTGTGGAGTCAATTTTCTAAAACGAAACACCTTTTATTTGTTTTCTTTTGTATTCATAGTTAGGTAATATATTATTCTATCAGGAACTAATAACAGAAATTGTAATATATTGTTTTTATGGCCGCTATTAATACTCGAATCTCGTGCTATGAGCGTTTTGAACGACACTTCGCACAGGCGATCTGCTGAGCATAATTTTGGCCTATGTAAGGTTTTCTATCTATCGTTAACAGTTACCTCAATATCCAACCATAAACGTCATGAATGTTGGAGTAGCGCTCTTAAAACAAGTTACTTAGAAGTACGTGTCCACAAGTGCGGGCGCAGCGCTTGCTTCCTCCCAATACGGAATAATGCAGACCGTTAGCGAATTCCTCTGAGGCATTTTGCTTTCGGCTTTGAGATGTTACAGATGCCACCCCAGTCAGGCGGCGTGCATAGAATACTTTATCTGGAGCATCACCGGGCTACCCCCTTTATCTTTTGTTTGTTTGTTTGAGCTGTTATTTTTCTGCCACTGTAGAAGGTCGGGGACCCGTCAAGCTGTTTTCACAGCTTTTTTCCCCGGTCTACCCTTCGTCATGTGATGAAACAAAATAAAGGCATCATTATTATTATTATTATATACGTCGGGGTCCTGGAGCCTCTAAGGACTATGCCTTTGGGTGCGACCGACGCGGAAGCCTTGACTGTGTGGAGAACAGGCGTTTCGAGGTTGGAGTTCTCGTCGCAAGACCCCTCTCCCTCTCTACCAGCTCACCTCATCGTCTTTTTTAACACACCCGTGCCACTAATCCGCGGGCACTAATGGAGGTCGCCCCGCTGACCTGTATTAGGGTGAAAAGAAACCAAGTACGGGCTTATGTTATGTTTCCCGCAAACGAGAAGAACTCATGCCGAACGGAATGTACTTGAATTTGCTTAAAAGTTGAAGTCAGGTTTACGGTAACAAAAAGTAAAACGAAAAAGAAAAAAGACGCCAGTGCTGCCTGGCACTCAGAGTACGCGCGAGGCGGGGAGCGAATGTTTGTGTATGGATCGACTAGAAGATTGGGGACCCAAAGCAAGCCGAGTCTTCGCACGTCGTCTAACTGATAACAGCCTTTCGGTTCATTTCAGGCTCTTTCTTGAATTCCAAAGCCACGGCGGAAAGCTGGTACTCATTCTACCTCCATCCTGTCTGATCTTGATGAACTTAAAACTGCTCCTGCTTTCAGAAAGCCAGAAGTGTTCGTTACTGCCATGGCTAACACATTATTCAGTTCAGACCGGAAAGCGTGCGCCGACTATTCAACGATACAAAAGAGTGTTTTACGGACGCCATTTTCGTCAAGTGTCGGGGCTCAACCTAAGTTTAATAAGCAAGTTCTACCGGCTGAGGAAGCCAAGCATTTAAGCCCTGAAGATGTAGTGTACAATACTGCTACACAATGCTCTTGTGTCAGATTGAAGAACATAAGCAAGGACAGGAAATGTTGTCATTAAGCTCATCGTCACCATCCCTGAAACCAGCGAACAGATCATTCGTTGACGAGGAAGCCCTGGTCCAAGGAATGTCTGAAGCAATTGATGCTGCCGAAGTGAGTGTAACACCACTTAAACTCTCTTCTAGCGTAACACCACGAAGTCGTACCGGCTCTGTTATGAGAAAACAATCCGAGATAACCGCGGACTTCCCAAAGAAAGTTGGTCGAAAACAAACTGACGTCTACGGAGAACATACAGACACAGACAAAGAAGATCCATGCTCCTCGACCTGTATACGAGACATTTGGTCAACACATTGTAATATATTTTATGAAATGAACATGTTTAGGGTGCAACATGAAATATTACTTCGCCTCTCGGGTTACGTGTCGCATGTTGAGTTTGAAATACCGAACTTGATATGCAATTGTCATATTTGCTTATGTGAAACAGATATGCATTGCATATACATATGTACAATTTAGTATCTGACGCTTAGGAAATGCGGTTTGTTTTGTGCACATACGGACTCTTTCTTAAAATAACAAGCATTCCGTAGCGTGTAAGGCTTCAAATGTGTAAGTCATGTGTTTAGGTTTCATTTCTTTTTTCTGTGATTCATGCCGGGTTAAGACTTTTTCCTCTTAAGTTTGTCCGGGAGTCTAGATGTTACGTATTTCTCCGTGAATACATAGGGTGAAGCTCACACACCTTGCAAATCATGCCAGTGCCAAGAAATAAATATCGTTAGGATAAATATTGTTGCTTCACTGGAGTTTAAGCTCAGATATTGAGGTAAGTACTAACATTAAATAGAAAACTTTACATAGGTCAAAATTCTGCTCAGCAGAGCGTCTATTCGAAGTCCCGTTCAAAACTCTCATAGCACGTGATTCGAGTCCTAATAGCGGCCATACAAACAATATATTACAATATTTGTTGGTAGTTCCTGACAGACTACTTTACTACCTAACTGTAAATAAAAAATAAAAAATAAAAGGTCTTTTCTTTAGAAAATCGACTTCAAACTTTCAAGTTTTTCTAAATATTCCGTTTTTCAGGCAAGTGTTCTGCGTTATATGTTTAGCGCAAAATATTCAAATTGTACTCAAAATAAAGAACTTAATTGGAGCTTTACGGTGATGTAAAGATCATAAAATATGTTGCTTAGGTCACACAGCACAGCTTGTTGAACTACGTAAGATATTGTTACAAAGAGGCGTTTTGACAATTAAAAAAAATTAAAGATTTTATGACCTAGATCCTTAATTAGTATAACTCACTGTTTGCATCTTCTTTTATTAAAAGAATTTTCAGGTAGCTACAAAACTTTCAGAGGCGTTTATTATGAGTTAGTGTATTTTTGTGAGTGACTTGTATTGCTGGGCGACCAGAGAACAAAAACCAAAAATGCATCTTTTATAGCCGCCAAACAAACAAAATATTACATTTCTGTTTATTTTACTTTAAAAAAGCACCGCAATAGTTAGCTAGAGAAAAGCAATTAGCTAATTAAAAGTTAGCTCTCTTTAGAAAATTGACCTCCAATTCGTAATTTTTTTAAATAGTCTCCGCTTTTCGAGCAAATACTGCCCTTTCTTTTTTAGACATAGCAATAAAATTTGTCATCATTAGAATGAGTTTACTCTAAGCTTTCTGAAAATACTAAATATGTTAAGACACCTCATATAGGTAACACGGAAAAGCTGGTAAATTTTGACAAATATAGTCCAAAAACGTCATACTGGCAAATTTTCTCAAATATGTCTCATATAAATAATAGCGTTAAAATTATTTATTAGAGAATAAGTGTGTTCACATGTGTCTATTAACAAATAAGAGGCCCCAATTTTGAATTATTGCATTTTTGCGAGTAAGTTGATTTACTGACAAAACAGTCAACAAATCATATTTCAAGCCTTTACAGCTGCCATACGAACAAAATATTTCCTTTTCTATTTATATTATCGTTTAAAGCACTGGAATAGCTAGCTAGAGAAAAAAACATCAGCAAAATAAAAGGTGGATTTTTTTAGAAAATCGACCTCCAATTTGCAAAACGTTTGAAATAGTCTTCGCTTTAAAAGAATGCACTGCCTTTTCTCTTTTACACACAGCATTAAATTTAGTATGAATAGAAAGAGTATGCTCGTAGCTTTCTGAGAATATTAAATATATTACGATATATCAAATAGGTTACACCGAAGAGCTGCAAAACCTAGACAAATCTTGTCAAAGGGACACATTTTGGCAATGTTTGAAACAAAAGTGAAGATAAATAATCACAATAAAATTATTTACCGTAAATAATTCCTATTCTGAGAGTGGCCGAAACACGCTACATTGCACTACCTAAAAAAGGCAAAAAGTACAAAGGAGTAAAACATGACACTTCCGACGGCGAGATAAAGGTCAGTTTACGACTCGGCTGCTTAAAATGTCCATAACTCGAGAACAAACAATCGCCCGAAGTTGTAGCTTGCACTCCCTGTCGCAAAAGTGTCCCCCCAAAACATATATTTTTTCGCGAAACTTGAAACTTCGACCCCAAATCCGTGCCTGAGTTCAGATGAAACCACCCATATATAATTGTTAAAAAACTTTTTGTTAGGGTCGGTAAGTGCAACGTACATATTCCTAAAACATCCACTATGCCTAATCATCATCAATGACTCCTTTTCAAGACGTTTATGGAGATCCCTTTTCTGACACAGAATCTCAGTGTCTTGTCACGCTAGCACAATAATCAACGCACTGGGAAATGTGTTTGGCCAAATTGGAAGACTCGTTGTTATTTTTAACACCTCTCTTGGGTTCACACACTCGGTCATTAATACACCTAGCAATCTAGCCAACATAGCAAGTGCCACACTTTACGGGAATTTCGTACACCACGCCGAGATCACAAATCACAAAAGGTTCCCAATGGTTCTTACTACAGCTCTTACTCCGCTAAAAAAAACGTCAATCTGTCCAGAAGAAAATCGGGTTTAAAAACTACAGTGATACTGAACTTCCCCGCCCAGGCCTTTGGGTTATGAGACACGGCATGGAAATACGGAAGACAGACAACCACTGCATTTTAGCAAACGAAGGATTATAGATGTTACAAAATCAGTAATATAACTAGCCAAGAAAGACTACTAAGCCGTTTTCCAAATCCAAGACACAGGCGGTGTACACAGGAGAATTTCAGTGAATTAAACAGCACGAATTTGACAACACCCTGCTTTACAATTTTCGAATGACAACTAAACCTAGACAAAATGGGCTTAGAGTCGTCCTCTCCAAACTTCAAGCAGAGACAATTTTGAACAAAAAAAAACGGATTCCAAAACTGTAGACAACAACCCTGGGCCTCTTACACTGAAAACAGTAGCTCAAGAGTCGCTTGCAAAACCGGGCATTAAGACGATCTCTAACAGCTGAGTCCAATGTGCACACCAAAATATTTTCTACATACCCCCGAGTTAGCACAACACTACCAGAAAACTGTGCAAGCAACACAGCCGCAGAGAGGTTTTTAATTCCTAGATATATTTCAGACAGGACAGGGGCTCTCCGGGGACCTATGCAGAATCCACTTTCCTGCCAAAACAACTTCCCTTGAATGTTGATCACAGTAGACCTTAAAAAAGCTCAACCAGATTTTAGAAAACTTCGGACATTGATACCTGACAGCAACTAGAACCGCACTAAATTTTGTACAAGAAACACTCTTAGTCTCAAAAACAAAATATCATGATCAAAATATTAAAACAAATCTCTAATATATAAGGAAAACTCCTTCACCGGCTTAAAGTGGAACGGTTGATTATCGATCAGCAACTGGTCAGCATTCTTTAACAGAAAATGGCTTAAGCTTATAACACCCTTTAGACAACCTTGGATCAAACCAGAGTCCGCCCTCTGCCAGGAGCCATCCTCATTTACTACCACCCTCAATGGCAAATCAAATTTGTGACCCTTAAGTAAAAACTTACGCATAAATAACTCTCACTAGCGCTCATAATCCTGTTAACCACAGACGGAAACTCGCTCTCCTTCAAGATTTTCGTTATAGAGAACCGACAAGATTTCAGGGATCATTAAAAAGGAAGAAAAAGGGAGCTAACCGCCTTGACTACTTTTTCGTTGAACGCATTGGTCGGAAGCACGCCGAACTTCCCGGACTTGTCAGTTTCTAACAAAACCAAACCCGCACGATCCAACTCACCTCTCACCATACGTACGAATCCTAAAGCTGGACTCTCCGACTTAAACAACTTTCTACCATCTTGGTCAGTCACCTGACCGACTGATCTACAAAAGCAGGACACCCATCACTAGAAGAAATCGTATGCGTCACTTCGCGAACATTAGCTACAATATCAACTCGCGACGCGCTTACGCTTAGACCAATATTTGGGCCATTTTCAAAAGCACGTACAGCAGAAGACGACAAGGGTATGGCATACAAATTAAAATCCTGTCCTTAGTAGTGTCCATGGCACCATTGCTATCCCAAGGCGCAGAACCAAAGTCACCGCCAGCCATACCTTGTATTCAGAAAATAGCCAACATGGAATTCGTCTTGGCAGACCTCACCCGCTGGTATCTGTCTTGCTTCAGCTTGAACCAGGTCTCAAAATCCACCGTGCTCCTGAAGTTCTGGCCTTGGACGAGGAACCAGAGTTCAGTCGACACGTCAGAAACAACCCTTAGTTGATCCATGATGGCACTCCTGTACGAGTTGAGAATTATTTCTTGAACCTATATTGCAGATTCTAGCGTGCCAAAAACTTGACGTTATCCATTCCCAGAAACTTCTTCCGCAGCGCCAGGCTGAAGAAACGTGCTTTCGATTTTAGTGCTGCAGCAGGATGGGCAGGGTGACACAAAAAAACAACGAACAAAACTTAAGGTCGTTAGGATTCATTGGGGATAAAATAGCGACAAAAACGAAACTAAGCCTGCATTAGAAAGGATGATTGAAGTTAAAGCAAGTAGCCAGGCGAGGTGGTTAAGGATAGACATGGTGACCCTGGAGCGAGGGGAGAAAAAAAGGGTAGAAACGACACGAAACTCCGAACGCAGCTAAATATTTATTTTTCATAACATCTCTAAAATAGACCCACAAACCCACAAGAGGACACACGTTGCTCAATGTCACACAACCGTAGCAGAAAAAAACCCAGGAACAAAAGTACAAAAGGCCCCAGCGAAAGACAAGAGGACACTAGTTTGGTGGGACACAGGGAAGACCGGAAAGTATCAACGCAATCTCTAAAGGCAAGCAACCAACATAGAGGAACCAACAAGATAATCAACGAACAAAAGTTTAGGGCACAAACAAGCTGATGAAGGCTTAACATTTTAGACAAAACCCCGAGACAGGCGGGAACGAAGGACAAGACAAAGTCTCAAACAGAGCTGAAATTTATTGTAGAGAAGATCGTCGTTTTAAGGGGTACAAATGCTCCGAAAACCAAAGCGAAGGAAAAAGGTGGAGGTTGAACTTCTCTTCCCCGACCGCACAATAAAGGGAGGACATTTACCAACAGCACACCGGTACTGCTCTAAAGCAAACAAAAGGGGGAAGAGAAAGATCCCTAATTTCACCTCAGTGAGTTCCTGATACACATCACAAAAGACAGGGCTGCGGGATGATGGCCTATTAGTAGGTCATCATCCGGTAAAACGCGGTAAAACATTTGTTTTACCGTGTTATTAGGGCCAACAGGTTCATGAATCTGCCAGGCGTGTTATTCTCCCTTTCTTTCATCGGACTTCTCTTAATCACAAATCGGCCGGCAACCGTTACGGCATTAGCACTATGTTAAAAAAACAAATATTTCAAATTAAGTCGTTTGTCCCCGTTCGACTCTGCCAGAACTGCATCTGCAACTGCAGAACTGCAAGATTCCTTTTGCCTGTGGGTTATGTTACATTGTACAAACGAAGCGTTGTTTGATTGACGGTTTAACTGAACACAAAAGATTACAACAAAGGCCAGTATTCAGAAATGTAAAGACATGTGATGGAATATAGCAATTGTATACCGATATGGCATTCCACATTAGTTGTGCTTTACGTGCTTAATACGTGTATCAGGTAAGAGAGAATGTCCTCAACAAATTAAAATGGGGAGGTACGCCGTTAAGATCACCGTTTTTTTTTATTTATATGGTTCCTTCGTGTGGCATTATGAGAGATATGTCGGAAGGGTGCAAATATATATTTTAATAGGTACATATCGTAAGCAAATTTAATATTAAATAAATTATGTGATAGTAATTTTTTTTTTACCTGTGCACTTATGATTTTGGTCGCGGGAGGAAATAGTATAATCACGATGGAACTTCTTTTGCTTTCCCCGCGAAACAGGAATACATTATCGTCTTGCTTTTCTTTCTGATCCTCTTGCTGATCCACAGTGTTTGTCTGCTTCTCGTCATCCCTCCCAGTATAAAAAACGCAAAGCACATGTAGCGAAAACGTAAAAAAGAAATAGATCAATGAATTGATTTGAGCAAACAAACGCGTGATTGAGAATTAAAAAAAAAACAATTTCTCATCTGCTTGATACCTTTTTAAAAGTGTAATATAGCTCTTAGATACATAATAATCTTGATTAACCTTTGCGACTAAAATAGTATTTTATAAAAAAAAAAACAACAACAACAAAGCTTTGAGATTCGAGCGCAAAACACCACAGCACGAATTTATAATTATGTTCGGCACCGTTGTCTCTAAATATTGTGCCGTTGACAAAAACTTCGCACTTCTATGTTGATTTCTGAGATCACAGATAAACTTTTCTTTCCTAAATTTTAGAACAAAAACGTAGTGTAGAGATAACTGTAAATCTTACTCTAGGAGACCTTTATTAAATGAGAAAAAAAACAACAGAATCAATCATCATGTTGTTTTTACGTTTTCTAGATCATTGAATTGTGAACGCAATCTGACGGAGGCTTATTGCGGAGGAGGCGCCGTGTAACCGAGCTTTCGGTTTCACGTCAAAAGATCCCCAGGTGATCTAAATTAATCCTCAGTCCTCCGCTGGGGCGTGCCAGATGCCCGTCGTTGGTTTGGCACGTAAAACCCCCAAATTTGACTTTGATTTGATAATTGGTAGCGACCTTCAGTTCCGAAATCCTGGAATATATGAAATAAAATAATAAAAAAATTATGAAACGTGCATGAATAAAAAGCTCAACAACCTACTGTGTATGAAATAAGCTTTCGACGGAAGTGAGGTATCCGTTCAAATCATGTCGGACAAGTACGAAGAATTGCTGGAGCATGTTCGACAACAAGACAAGGACATGAAAAGTTTAAAGAAACGCGTGCAAAAAATCGAGAACGCCGGAATTGACGTGCAACTGGCAGAAGTAAAACAGGATTTGAATCAAGCTGAAATGCGCAGTAGGAAACAAAATTTGGAAATTCACGGTGTCCGACAAGCTGAAAACGAAGACATTCTGTCTCTGGTGAAGCAAATAGCTGTTAACCTAGGCGTCCCATCTTTGACCCCGCCCGAGATAGTTTCGATGCACTGGCCTTCCAGGCCTGATAAGACCCCTGGAATCATAGTGTGCTTGGCGCAACAAAAACTGGCGATCACTGTTTTGATCAAAGACGTAACCTAGAATTGCCTCAAGACAGTTAGTATCTAGCTCAGCAATATATCTGGCGGTGATTTTAACGTGAACATGGTAAATAATAGTGTTTTAAAAGAGTACTAGAGAACTTATTGATCAGGAATGGTTGTCGAAACGTAGTCAGTTTACCAACTAGGGGAAACGTTACCTTGGATACGTTGATAGACTTGTTCATTATAAAGTACGAGGAAGGCAATGTCAGGTCTGGAGTAATAGCCTTATTTTTTATCTGTGTTAAAGCCAGCTGTATAAAAAAAGACAAGTGCCAGTGTATTCTGTGCCAGTCCAGTACATCTATTACGCCGGACTGTTTGGAGAGGTTTGTGCAGAATGTAGCTAACACAAACTGGGATGAAGTTATCGAAAATGAAGACTCCGATGAGGCGTACAGTTTATTTTTGGAGCGCTTTAAAAGCCTTTACGGTGTCGATTTTCCATGCAAACTAATAAAAGTAGGAAAGCGCATTCGGAAACCTTCGGTAAGGATTGCCTTACTCAAAAGAATAAATATTAAAAAACGCGTTCTATAAAAAATTCACGAAGACAAGAGATCCCAATGACCTATTTAAAAATTATCGTAATCAACTACAAAAGGACCTGAAAAAGGCCAGGGAGCGTTACCATCATAAATATTTTAGATCTTCAGTAGAACGCAGTGACCTTACGTGGAAAATTTTAAATGCGGTTGTCGTGCGTGCTAAACGCTCTAATGACATAAAAAGCATTTCTTCTGCCGGCTTCAAGTTAACTGACATATCTTTAGCAGATGTATTTAATGACTATTTCATAAATTTACCTCAACGTAGCTTCAGCGGCGACGCATGTAAAATGTCACTTTTGGAAATAGTGACTGTTTTTTCACGTCCAGTCACTGACGCAGATGTGGTTACGGTTTTTATGGAATTAAATAACGGTCATAGTTGTGATGCGGATGATATGCAGATTAGACCAGTCAAGTATGTTTTACCTTTGATCAGTCCCTGCATTGCTCATATTTTTCACGTGTGTCTTTCAATCGGTGTGTTTCCGCATCTCATGCAAACAGCTAAAATTTCTGTGCTGTACAAAAAGAGGGATAAGAACGAAATAAGCAATTACAGGCCTATCTTTGTCCTTCCGGTATTCTGAAAGGGCTTAGAAAAAATTATACATATTCGTGTATCTCAATTTTTGTATAAGCACCAAATAATTACTAATGCTCAGTTGGGCTTTCCGAACAATCGATGTACGGAACTTGCATTGGTTGAACAGAAAGAATTTATTTTACAGAGTTTTGAATAAAAGAAATTGGCCCTTTGCATTTTTGTTGATTTTACAAAAGCGTTTGATTATATAACTCACAATTTACTGCTAGAAAATCTCGATCTTTACCTTATTCAAGGCCAAGCACTTCTGTTGCTTAAATCATATTTAGGTCACCGTAAACAGTTTGTTCATCTTACTGGTTTCGCGTGTTCAACAAAGACAATTGTATCCGGTGTACCATAAGGAAGCATCTTAGGGCCGTTACTGTTTAATAATTAACGATATTGTAAACATAAATCCGCTGAATAGATTCGTAATATATGCGGATGACACGAGCCTCTTTTTTTCTGGTGAGACTGGTGACGAGCTTATCAGCTGCGCAAACGGGACCCTAACAGCGTTGCAAAAATAGTTCTCGGTTAACGCGCAAAACATTAATGCTGGTAATACGAAGGCAATCATCTTTCGGCCTAAAAACAAAAATGTTTCTACAACTAAGACCTTTGTCCTAAGGGCAAAGTATATAGATATTGTAGATAATTTTAAGAGTTTAGGTGTAATTTTCCATCAGTACTTACTTTGGGAAAATCATGTAAATGATTTACGCTCTAGATTCTCACAGGTCATTGGTCTAGTCTCTCGTCACCGTTTTATTCTACCATAAGCTTATTTTATACCAGACTTCATTAGTTTCTAACCTGAATTATTTATATCTAGTTTGGGGCACAACCACCCACATACATCTCCCACAAATAATCCCATTGCAAAAAAAAAATCTATATGCGCCTCATTGAGAATGCTGCTCACGACTCTAGCACCCACGGTCTGTTCATAAAAAATAGTATACTTTCTGTTTACAACATGCAAAAGTATAGAGTTAGAAAATAAAAGAAATCGGGATAGCTTAGGGAACCTTGCGGAGCTAAAAGAGCATGCAACTGCCTAGCCAGCTTGGTTGGCAAAACGTTGGACTGTGCCACTGTGTCACAACTATTCAATGCAATCACTCAAATATACACTTCCTACTACATTGAACACCCCAATAAAAATAACATTGATATTATTTCTATCGCAATTCAGGAATTGCGAACTTAACTACTGTGGAACGAATACGAATGAATCAATTTTTGAGACCCGTTTGATTTCGGTATTTTGCTTTGTTATGTCGGTTTTGGACAGTGTTTTTCGCCGTTGCTTTGTTTTGACTTCTGTATATGCCACTAGAAGGGAGCAAGGAGCACCGTCAAGCTGCTCTCACCGCTTGTTTTCCTTGTTTCCTCCATTTATGTATCGAAATGAAAAATAAACTTCCTTAATAAGAATACTAATAAAAAAGATTTTTGACACGCCAAGATCTCTTTCAGCTTAAGAAGAACAGTTTCGCCTCAAGCAGTAACGCCCCGTGGTGCACTAGAAAGGCAATTGAACAACAACATTTTTGTAAAGTGCAGTATTTAAGGTGCGATTGTTTAAAATTATGTTGAAGACATTTAACCGTCGTTTCGGAGAGTGAAATGCATTTATTTTTATCAAATTCCCCGATACATTCGGAGGGGAAGCTAAATCTGTGTATGGAGCGTGTGACGTCATGTCGCGCGATATTTTTCCCGCTAAAGTTATCGGGAAACCTGAATTAGTGTATAGGTCACGTGACAACAAATTTCCCGCTAACTCTTGCTGGGAAACTGAATGCGTGTATGGATCACTTTGGCGTAAAGTGACATGAAATATTTTTCCTTTAAATTTAGCGGGGAAATTGAATTGATGCATAGGTTGTCACGTGACATTAAGATCCGTCACGTGCCCCAAACCCTAATTCAGTTTCCCCGCTAAATTTAGCGGGACGCGCACGCACAAACGGGTGGGCGGACGGACAACATTTCGGGATTGGAGGTTTCCGTTAAAAAGCATATGCTTTAGAAATATAATCTGAGTTGAAAGCAGGTTACAGAATATGACATCCCCATTTTCTACGTTGAGGTTTCTCCAATATATAAAATATATTAAATGCTCGTATTGACCTTTCCAGTGATCATAATTCATAAAATGACCCGATGTTTTATTTTAAGATAAATTGATTTTCACCTAAAAGAGTGCGCAATTTGCCACCTTAATGGGACTGATGACCGCTGAAAAAATTGCTTTCGACCGGGACCCTAGACCAGGCGCATTTTTTCAGCGGCTACTGTGATTGCAGCGCACGAATTTCGCTCCATTTCAAGTGGAAGTCAACTAGTAATTTCTTACAACTTCTATACCTTGGAGAGTTTCCCTTACATTATTTTATGTTCTATTTCCAGGGAGACAGCGGAGGACCCTTAGTCTACGAAAACAATGGAACGTGGTTCCTTGTTGGTATACATTCAGGAGGAGATAAGAATTGCTATTTTCAAGAGACGCCAGGATTGCATATCAAAGTGTCATACTACGTTTCAAAATTCATTATGGCCTTCATGGAGCTTAGTAACGACAGCCAAGGGGAAAGAAATGATATATGCGCCACAGACGAAGATCGTGTACAATGTGTGGCAAAATTGTATGCGTCATACAACGATTCTGTAAAATACGATTCAAGGAATGCATAAGAAATATATTTGTAGAACCACTTACGCATGTGACAAATCTTTGACTCCTTCAAATGCGAGTTATAAATAGAGGGCGACTTGCGATTTTGTGGGTGATATACACATCACGACACTGTTAGCGCGAGTACGACATCGGCGCATTTTCGCATTTTACGTCTAAATAGTATTAGCGAGCATGAAATTTTATCGCTTAGTTTATAGAACTAGATGAGCTTTTTCTGTAGCAGTAATAAGTTGGATGACATCCCTTGGTTTCAAAGAGGAAAACTTTAAAAAACCGGCGATCGCTTGTTCGCGCTAACAGTGTCGCGCTCTGTACATACAGTGCAAAGCGGTAACGTATTCAAGGGCAGCAGAGTTGCTGTCACCACGATTGCAATTATATTCTGCAATTATAATCTATACTCAAGTTTAAGAAAGATAGAGCGTGACGTGTCCCGATCATCTGATTATCGCTTCGTAGCCAATGTGGTTGCGGTATTATTCGATAAGAACTCCGAAGAACCAATTGCGAAACAAGAAGCGTGGACATTGAGCCACTCCCTGTGTTTCTTAAGGTGCTAGGCATTGTGAAAATGCTTCGAGCAACTACATTACTCTAGAGCATTTATTCATTCAATCGGTGATGTCTATAGGAGAGTGCTGCTCAGGAGATGACGAGGCTGCAACATACGTTTCTACATTAAATTCAAGTGGCCGTTGTGATGCTGAGCTTCACTTTACATGTTCCCGCGTCTTGTTCAGTGCTGTAATACGCGCGAATTTCTTAATTGGCACACTTTTTTACGACGTCAATTTTTTTAAATTTTTCTGTTGGAACGGCAGCGATGGGATGACGAGATTTATAAAAAAAAGTAAACGTACGTGCACATAAAATTATGTGCTCCTCAGTCTTTACTTCTGCTCTTTTCTGTGCAACCTTGAGTTGACGCGCGAACTTAATCGCAGCATACATTCACACGCAAATTTGTTTGAGTTATCGATTGTGACATACAGCGATTTTCACACAATGAATGTGGCAGCATACATAGTTAAAGTTGAAGCCTGGGGGAGTTCGTTTGACAAACATAAAAGGTTAAAACAGCGCAAAAAACGACGGACAGGGTTATGGAGGACACAGACAGAGCGCTGACTCGCAACTAAATTTTATTGGACGCAACAGTGCATTTTTTAATTTATTTATTACATACTGCAGGCCTTTTGATAGGCCCTTGCAGGTGTGGGGTACAAAAGACTTGTAAACCATCATTACACATGGCTTTCATAATGTTTAGCAATTAACACTCTCATAACTAACAATCAACGGGGAAAAAGTTTGTACAACATATGTTCAAAAAGGTTCACAACACAAGAACACAATGGCAATACCAAAAATGGATGATCATCAAGTGCTTTATTAAAATTTGGGGCTATGAATATATTGTAGGGGAGGGCGTTCCAATCTGATATGGTGCGTGGAAAATATGAAAACTTAAAAATGTTGGTTCGAGCAAATATTGGTTGAAGAGAAAACTGATGGTGGTTCCTAGTGGCTCTGGAAGATAAGGAGGTTATATATAAACTTGAGTCAACGCACAGCTTGTTGTTATAAAGTAGATACAAGAACTTCAGTCTTGCAATTTTCCTACGCTGTTCCAGGGACGTGATATTGTTTGCAGCCATTAAGGAGGATGGGGAGTCAAGTCTCTTGTACATTCCATAAATAAAACGAACTGCTCTCCTTTGGACCATCTCAAGTTTTGATGCATCTTTTTTCGTGTTTGAATCCCAGATTATATTAGCATATTCTATTTTTGACCTTACCAAGGAGTTATAAGCTTGGAGTTTAACGGAGGTTGGAGCATTTTTTAACTTGCGTCGTAGGAAACCTAATTTTCGAAAAGCCGAGGAACTGATGTTTTGGATATGCTTTGACCATCGTAGATCGCTTGTTAGGGTTACTCCAAGATATTTGTATTCACTTACTTCGGTTACTGCAACATTATTTACTTGATATGTGAATTTCAAAGGTTTAATTTTCCTCGTCATGAGTAAGTGAACAGTCTTCGCGGAATTCAGTTGCATTTCCCATTCGTTACACCAATCGCCTACTAGAGAAAGAGAAGAATTAAGCGTTTTTTGGTCATCAACAGAGGATATGGTTTTAAACAAAACACAATCATCTGCAAATAAGCGGATATTAACGTTAGTACTCACAGTTGATACAATATCATTTATATAGACCAGAAATAGCAGGGGACCTATTACACTACCCTGGGGAACACCAGAGGAAACATCGACGGTACCGGAAAAATGGCCACCAACTTCAACAAACTGGCTACGATTGAACAAATAGGATCCTATCCAGTTAACTATCTCTGGTGGTAGCCCAAGACGCTCTAGTTTAAAAATAAGTTTACCATGAGGGACCTTATCGAATGCTTTGCAAAAATCAAAAAAAATAATATCGACCTGTCCAGACTTGTCTAGGGTAGCAGCAAAGTCATGGACTGTGGTAACTAGTTGCGTAATTGTGGAGTACCCCCTCCGGAAACCATGTTGAAAAGAAGTCAGCAAACTCCTCTCTTCCAAGAAATTTCGAATATAACTACTAACCATATGTTCCATAAGTTTGCATGAGTTGCTAGTGATAGAAATAGGACGATAATTGCTTACAACAGAATGATCATCCTTCTTATGAATTGGCACTACACGCGCTGTTCGCCAGTCATTCGGAAGCACACTTGAACGAAAAGAAGTACGAAAAATGACTGTTAAAAAGCGTGAAATAGATTCGGCATATCTACGGAGGAAGGCGTTCGGTATCTTATCAGGCCCACTGCTCGATTTTGTATTCAGATTTAATAACATGACAAAGACACCACGAAAGGAGATAAAATCGGCGTTCAGTGTAGCTACAGCGGTGGCAACTGGAGTGTACATATCTGTACATGAGAACACAGATTGAAAATATAGGTTAAATTCTTCTGCGATTTGTTTTTTGTCATTGATTGTGATATTGTTAACTTTTAGCTGGTTGACCGGTTTAGCTTTTTCTGAAAGATAGTTCCAAAACTTTGCAGGATCATGTTTTATGAAGTTTAATATGAAGCAATATATACACGCACAATTGAGAACAAAAAATAAGAAAATCAGCCTAAAAAACACAAAACAAAAGCACAAAAAACGAAGTATCACCTCTAAAAAGACCTACAGACGGCACGCGCTAAAACCAAGCTACCAAGAGGGCAGAAAATTAATCTTCTTCCTTGATAAGGCAACAGAAGGACTGCTGACACACATGACACCCAATTTTTCTATTTCTAGAGCCTCCAGAATTTCGCGTGTCAGCTGGTACCGGTGACCTTTAACGACCTCGCACTGTTGAAACTGAGGCTGGAATCTACCGTCACGGAAATGTATGCCAAGGTGATCGGAAACCGTCGAAGAGAAGTTTTAAGCATGCTCCCTTAGCCTGTCATTGAGACAGCGACCTGTCTGACCAACATAACGCCTCCCGCAAGATAGAGGGAGGGAATACACAACTCCCTCAGCGCAGGTGACGTAACGATTGCGATGCTTCATAGTGCAGGCCCTCGCCTCCCTATCAGAGGGATTAACGGCTCTACAGAATCTTGAAAGCTTGTCAGAAGCGGTGAACAACACGTCCACATCCCATCTGCCTGCAATACGTTTAAGGTTATGGGCCACGCCGCGCATATACGGAATGACGGCGAATTTTCTTCTTTCCCGTCCTTTTCTACTGCTGGAAGGGATATCGCTCATCTCAGGCCAAGTTTTGGTTTCTTTGAACAGTGACTCAGCAACAGCTGTCAACACGTGTGAGGGAAACCCAGCGACAGTGAGGCGTTCAGTTTGATTATCGAAGCTAGGTTGAACTTTGTGAAAGCAAGACCTTCGCAAAGCATCTGTGTAGCAGGTCTTCACGATTGCACGTTTTACAGTTTCTGAATGCGCGGACTCAAAGGGCAGATGAGGCTTGCCGGCCCGAGGTTCACAAGCCCAGCATACATGGTCCGGGCACATTGTTAAAGTTAAATCCGAAAATCTTATACATCCGGCTTCAGGTACTTCATGAGTTAAAACAAGTGGCGAAAGACAGTTAGAAAAGATGCCTAAAATATAAGTCATCGATGAATGAAAGAACAAGACGTCAGTTTCCAACAGGACTAAAAAATCGTCTACATAGCGGAAAACCCTCGCCACCTTGGTACCCTCAAGATGTTCTAGAATGATACGATCGATGCTTGCTGAGAACAAGTCGCTAAGAACAGGGGCAATGCAAGATCCAATGCACACTCCTTGACGTTGCAAGTAGACACTACTCTCCCAAGTCGGAAAGGTCGACCTCAGGTACTTGTCAAGGAGCTCTAAAAAACCATCAACTGATATTCCAGCCGTATTTTGGTAAGCAACAGCACCAAATCTGTCAATACAATCACGAATGCAGACAAGAAGTTCATTGCGAGGCAAAGAGTAATAAAGATCCTTAATGTCAAACGAGCAGGCCATATAACCAGTGTGTTGGTTTTCCTTAAGAAAGCGCTCTGTCTGTGTCCTCCTTTACCCTGTCCATCGTTTTTTGTGTTGTTTTAACCTTTTAAGCCTACATAGGATGTTCCAAATCAAGAACTTGGATTGAGCGCGTTGGTAATAGATTCAAACATACGAAAGTGTTAGACAAAGAGGATGGACAGGACAAACATCTTTGGACTGTCTGTTCTCTTTGTCTAACTCTTTCGAGTTTGTAAATACAAATTTAGTTTTACAGAAAAAAAAAAACCATGCAAGTTACGCGAATTCAATCTTTGCGCCTAGTTTATGTTCCCCAGTCTGGAAACAAGTGCAAGAATAATCATAAGTGTCAAACTTGTAATTCACAAAAACTAAAAAAAAAAAATATCATGACACCTTTTCTAAATTACGGCAATAAAGGTATGTACCTATATTGGAAAAACCAAGGAAGCCATATTCCAAGTTTATTGCATATTGTAGAATTCTCTAACCAATCCGTTTTCAGTGACATCCTTTTCCAAAGTTGATTTTGAATTCGGCCAATTAGAAAGAAAAAACCGCGAAGAAATATTAAAAACCCTCTCAGGTGCGACTCAGATTGAAGCGTATAATACTTTTTCTTGGCCAACTGAGAGCTAGAGAGGAAGAGTTATAAGCCTCGCCCCTTTGTCATACGGAATATCATACGCAAGTACCTCCGTCAGAAGGGGAAATGTGTTGGCGGTTAAGTGTGCGTAATAATCCGGATTGAGTAGCAAATTTGGAGACAGATATCTCGGAACATGGGAATGTTTACGAGAATTCTACAAAATGAAATAGTCGAAAATGCGTCTGTACTGACGTTTTCCGTAGGAACAGATAGCCTAATTACAGTAATCTAAATATTAATTCATCAACTCAAAATAATTTCGAAATTAACGGCTAAAATATACTTGCACGAAGTGTCCACCGGGAAAATATCCTAAGTACGGAAACAGATCTGCCTACCTCTTTAAGTTTTATTTTTCTATAAGTTCGAAAAACTCAATTTTGAATTCAGATATACTGCAGCATTCTATACCACAACGATGAGATTGTATACCAGTATATTAAGCACACTGCTATATCGTTTTTGTGACTACTTTTCGCAACATGGCGGTAGCCTCTATGTAGCACACTCTTAGAAAATAGGGTCTGTACAGTCGTCCCTAAAGGGAGGAACACACTTGTAACCTATGTTCCTCCAGAAAAGGAGAAACTTTCGTCCCAGGAAGCAGGGGAGCAAAGTTCCTTCGTCGCCTTCATCTCATTCTGGCGAAACCGAATCGAGCAAATTGAGCTCAATAAAGCTTAACGAGGACGCTGCGTCTATTGTACGGGGATAGAGAAGCACGAAAGCGTAGCGGAAGGTTTCCTCGAACTGCATTTATTTCCGAAGTCAGCTTCCCCCACAGGTAAGGACACTTGCGTTTCAAAAGCAGTTACTCAGTCTTCTTGACGTCAGCACTGCGATGTCAAGCGGAGACAACCCATGCGCAGCTACTTCGCGCACTTCACGTCTTAACTTCGCCAGTCCTCGAGCCACAATTCCTTCATCAGCACTGCACATCACGGAGGAGTGGTGAATCATTCGCGAAACCAAAAGCCCCTTTCAACAGAGCAAATTCGAAGTAGCCTACTTGGCTCATTGTTGCTCGGTAACCAAAAAATATCGCGAAGCATCAAAGATGGTTAAGTCACTCGCCACCAGATGGCAGGGTCAAGCAGTGTAATTGCCATTAGTTAGGCTAGGTAACACCCAATTTATGTGGTACAAAAATATTTTTATTTGCACACGCCACCATTGCGCTTCGGGCACCTTTATTTTACACACATGTTTATTCATTACGCCTACCACAAAAATCTCCTTAACATATACAACGACCACATACATATCCAGTGCACATACAAACGTCAATACCATAGTACACAAACTCGATTACCACAGCGTGGGCGAAATAGATTTAACGCAATTTAAACTTACCGCATAAATAGGTTTCTTAACGTATCGCAGTCGGATTTACTACACGGGTGTCCTACATTGGTAGAAGCTTTCGCTAAAATTGTGGGAACATTTGGCTTATCTGAGTATAAAAAAGCTTGCCCTATACTTTTCATTACACAAAAATATGATAAGCTACTGTGGCGCTTATTTGGGCCAAATGAAGTGATGAATAGGTAAGCCAATTATTTTTTTTTTCGTTTCCCAAAACTTTTCAATTGTAGTAAACGAAAGAATAGCCCACAGCGAGTTTGTGAAGATTGTGAGATAAAAAGATTAGCGATACTTTTTCCATAGACAAAGCCTTTTTTTATTTTATTTATTTTGACTCAACGGTTTCATGTATTCATACTCTCAATTAATGAATGAACCTGATTCGAGCATCTTTGTAGTAAATCCCAGCGCGATATTTTACAGAACCGATTTATGCAGTCAGTTTGAAGTGCGTTCAATGCATTTCACCTACGCCATCCTTCCGAGCTCTTCGTTTCTGCCTTTTATACTCGTTGATTTGAAGGTACGGATTTTCTCGGTCAGCATCAAAACAATAAATAATTATCCCAGCATGTTGATTTTGTTTCAGTAATATCATGCCTTTGAAAGCATTTTGAACGGCTCAAAGCAGGGTTGGTCAGTGTCGAGATACAAATGTATCGCAAAAGTATTTTAGAAATAAGTTTCGTATCTGTATTTTTGTATCGCGATACATTTTTTTCACCAGTATCTGTATTCCTGTATTGGAATGCACTTGGAATGCTTCTTTGTATCGCGATAAAATCAAGATAAAATGTATTTCGTTATATTTCTTGAGAAACACTCTCCCTCCCCCCCTCTCTCCTCTCTGTCTCACCGAAAAAAAAAGAAAGAAAGAAACAAGTCCGAACGCCGTTTTTTTACTTCTGAGGGCACCAGGGTCAAGACTATGCTGACCAAGGTACCTTCCGATTCTCCAAACTATTTTTCTATGCGTCCTCTTCTCACTCCTGCGAAGTGTTGCGTAGTCGGTTGCGTAGTCGTTTGCGTAGTCGGGCACTCGAACCAGGTGGCGTTCCAGGGCTGGAGTCAGATCATCTTCTGCCGCACGTCCCTAGGTAGAGATTTCGTGAGTCATTGTTTGCTGGCATTCAATGTCAGCTGCTAACCGTCTCTCTTGCCTTAGCGTACACAGTACACCCAGCCGGCAAAGCTGAGTCACAGTCCGTTGCAGCACGAGCCTGGCGGGGATGAACCTGAAATAGTAGGATGACTCACGCAGTAAAGTTCAACACATATCCGAATGCGTCTGCGGTTGTGCCCGTAATATTGCACGGCTCAAGAACGTCATTAGTCGACGTGAACGTGACCCGCTGCTCTGGTGATCCGAAACCCAGGAAGGAGGCCAGACGTGGCCTCGTTGTGCCGAGCCCAGACTTCGTACACCTGCGACTCGTCTCGAGTGCGCTGTTTCTTGGAGAGCTCGCACTTGGGCCGGCAATATCAGGTCGCAATATCCACGAGGTCTCTGTTTGGATGATGCTAGGCGAAACTTGAGCACTGCAATCCATGCGTCGGTGGCGGAGGGTCGGCAGCAAGAACCGTCACAACAGGGATGCCACCATATCGTTTTTTCAACCATAACAAAAGATAAGACATGTGTTCTAGGATGCTTCAGGTGGTCCACTATTCTCGAAAATTCCAAATGACACTGCCTGCACGATCTTCAACGAGGTCACCTGCAACGAAACTACGCATTGTCCTTTCATACAGCAGCGTGGGTAAAGTTTCATGTTAAAGTCCACACCACACCTACAGATAAAGAATACCAGTTCATTCTACCGTGACGTCATGTGATCAATGTTGACAGGGGCGTCCTTATGAGACAGGGGCGTGGTGACGTTTTGATGGGATTTAGTGTGACAGAATTGATTTAGAGGTTGAAGTTTTTTCGCATCACTCGTCAGGCAGACAGGATGTCAGGGAAGGGATCGCGGTCAATCCTCGATGTTACATCCTCTTCGTCCGTAACCACAACCTTCAAAGCAAAATACCAAGCCTACGGGAAAGTAATTTCGGGATAAAAAAGTTCCACTTCAAACTTCAAGCTTCATCTCAGTTGGCCTCAGAAACAAATTTTAAAAAATGGATTGCAGTATCACTGTTTTTGTATTTGATTTCTGCACTCCTTAAAATTTATTCCTGTATTGTATTTCCAAAGACTTTTTTGCCTTTATTTAAAATGTTTTTCCGATACGTGTCGCGATACGTTTTTACAGATATATTTTAGTATCAATATTTTAGCTACTATTTTGATGTATCCCAGTATTTGTATTTCCAAATACATTTTTGAGGATTTCTGCCAAACCCTGACTCAAAGAATGAATTTCTTAGCAAAAAAAAATAAATAAACGTTCATGACGTAATTATTTGAAAGCCAATGAAACAAGCCACTCCACTGCGGTTCCAATACATGTGTTTGCTTCCTTGCACAGCACGTCGTTGCCAGTTTTTTCTATCATAATGTTTGTTTTTCTATGTATGCTCTTTGCGTGCGGCTGCCATTGTCGTCTTAACTTAATCACTGTAGAGGGGGTATTTACTCGTCAGGAAGCGGTGTGTCACGGTCAGAGAAATCACTTTTAGTCAACATGAATGCAATCAAAGCCTCGACTTCCATTAAGTGTTACGTGTACGGAGCTACGCCATGGCCAGCTCGAAAAATTCTCGTGATCATTGCAGTGCGCCACTTGGATGGCAGCTTTTCCAACAACCATAGTATATTTAAGCAGCAGACAAAAAAAGAAATGGATACCTTTTTTTGTTGATTTTACTTATCATGCTCTCTTAATGCTAAAATTCCAAACTGTAAATATACGGCGGTTTCGTCGTATTTTAAGACTGTTCAGTCCTTCCCCTAGAGCGCAATCGCTTCCTCGGGGAAGAAAAAACAGGACATCGCAGACGACAGTAACATTGGCCGATGTACGATGGGAGCTGCGGTGTTAAGACCAGCGTTCAAACATGACTATCCGCAGGTCGCTCGTCTGCACCGTAATCCTTCATACGGTCTTAAAGGGGCACTGATAGGTCAAGATAATATTTTTGTATTATCTGAAATGATTTAAAACGATGCCTGGACATTACCCTCAAAAGTTGAAACTTAGGTACTCAGTATTTATGAGGTAAAAAAAAAAACAATTTCCAAAAGCCAAATTTGAAGTTCCCGAGCTATCCGCGCCAGTGCAGTGACGTCAAAGATTGAGTCGTCCTGCAACTCCAGTTTCTTTCACGCCTCCGTGTCGTGTTCGCCAACGTCCCGCCATCAACCGCTCCTTGCGTGCCGCCAATTGTTGTGAGCAGACGACGCATCACAATCGAATTTGAAGTTATTTTAGAGCTCTTTCAGCGACCTCAAATTCTTTGAAAAGGTGTGAGGTCTAAAAGAACGCGGCGTGAACATTTGTGAGCGACATGAGAGGCCACGTCGCGCCTATTCCGCGTGAAAGGCTGCCCCTGCGGAGTCGCAACTGAAACTATCGTACACAGATACCAAACTTAGTTGTTTTGACCGTTTGACGATTTCCTTTTCGAAGTCTGAGAGGTCGTCGAGCTCCTAAAAAAGAGAACTTCGTCCAGTTCCTCGACTCGCCGATCATTCTCAGTGCTACGTCCGTCGAGCGCGGCCATGTTTTTCAAGGGAGGATAAAAAGCCAGGAGGCGACATCACCTTCGACTCCGACTTTCGGTATTTCAAGGGCCGTAAATCGAACGCAATCGCGTTAAAAAACATGCTTTACGAATGCTGTTATTAAATATTATCGAATTACATACAAAGCTTATACATTTTATAATACATTATGCTACAAATAAAAGGAAGCGAGGAGGTAAGGTGCAAGAGAGAAAAAAAGCAAAAATAAAAAGGCGCGCGCGTGCGTCTGATTTTTTTTTTTTCGTAATCTGGTGTTTTTTGTGTCTATAACTTAAACTTACAAGTTTCTGACAACAAAAACAAATACGACCTTTGGGGTGTCAGTGCCAATTTAAACATTTTGATGCAAAGCAGAATGTCACCTTACGACACCTCGTTCAGTCAGATCACGGACCGACCAGCGGCATCAACGCCCGAAAGTTTGTCATCTCATCTTGATGTTACACCACTAATACGCGAACACACGGTCAAATCAGCGACAATTCCAGTCTTCGCTCACAACGCAAAACACTGCCATCGCGACGTCGCTGCTATGCTGCTGACACACAGAACAAACACGCCGAAGACACTGAAGACCGCTTACGTGTAGGAAAGCTTTCGCATTCCTACAGGCAGCGCGCTACGTCTTCCTTTTGTCACACGGTGCTCCCACCGGCCTCACGGCTTCCGTGACGAAGCATCTGCGTTAATGTGATTTTATTTGGTTTTTATTTCTGAGGCGCGTCCTCTTTGACCTTGAGTGGCGCGTGCTTGATAACGTATTTTTTTAGCCACCCTTTGGGCACAACGCCGACGCCGCCTTTTCGCGGCATACTTAAAGGGATACTGAAGCAAAACTTGAAATACACCTATTATGGTCAGAAATAGGTTTAATATGATCAATGATATCCGTAATTCATAATCGCGCGTTTGTATTTTGAACGGATGGCTATATTTTTCACCCTGAGGGGCCCGATTGGGCGCGCGCTCGAAAATCAGCCATCGGAGAGCCCGATGCGTATTGGGATATTCGGCGCATTCGTGACGTCACTTGTGCCAGACGGGAGAGGCTACGGCCAACGTTATTAGATTAACTCAGTTACGGAACTGGTCATAGACGCTGCATGCACGAACAGTACCCCCCCTCACTCACCACGACTCGCCAAGATTCGCTCGACGCGCCGCCGGACGGCTGCTTTGGTAACTGAATCGGGATACGTTCGTTTCAACGTCACTAGAAACGTAAAAACCAACGAAAAAAACTCGTTTTGTAGTAACTTTTATTGGAGATTAGTACAAAATGGGGGCGGGTGATGTTTTCTAAAATTTATAGTTTTCAAGGTTTTGCAGCACAATTAATATTGTTTTTATACAACCATGCCTCAGCGGGGATTTCAGGTAGCGCGTCCCGACCTAGGCGCATATTAACTGTGGGGGTATTACGCGGCGCGTCCGCAAGGGCGACGGGGGTGGGACCCCTGTAACCCGATTGAAGCCAAAAATAGATGTCACGTGCAGTTCCTCGAGTGACCGCTGCGGGAGAAATGGCGGCGTTGTGATCGCCATTTGGCGCTTCAGCTGTGCTCTTTAGGATGCACAGTTATGAAACGAAAGTATAGATGGCGCTTCGAACGACTCTAGGCGGATTGAGGTGAGTGAGGGGGGTACCCCCTTCCGCGGGAGTTCCACAACTGAGGTAATCTAGTAACGTTGGCTACGGCGTGAATGTTGTGGTTACGAGCGTTGCCACTTGGCGGCGCGTCGACGATTTACAACCTGTGACAACCTGGCCGTTTGAGATGTGCAAGGGCTGCAGGCACGCTGCACCACGGCAAGTCGGCAACCACGGCAGCACTCACAAAACCAGCTCGGAGGCCGGATTCTCAAAGCGAACTTACGACGAAAAAAGTGCGTACGACAAATTTGAAAGAAAACCCGTATTCTCGAAACTAAATTATCGTAACTTTTGCGCAGGTTACGACAGAGTCCTACGACAGCTCCGAAGCTGTCTTACACATTTTTTACGATCAAAGCCGCATGGCCGACAGCGTCGCTCAGTTACATGGTCGCGACGACCAACGGACATTTTTTTTCTACGTGCTCTTCTCGCGCGTCCCGACTTCAACCAGCAAGAAAAAAAGGAAGGAGTACTTGAAACAGACCACGACGAACAAGAACGCTGGAACCACAAACACCCGAGAAGAGCTACAACGGCCAGGATTCCACCGACCAAGCGAGCTCGGATAGTAGGCCTAGCAGCAACACCGAGTCGACGCACCGTTGCTCCGGCGATCCTTGGCCAAGACCGTCTGCCCACGACCGGCTGGCCTGCTGAATGGAATACGGCCGCGCGACCCTTGTGGACCCTTCCCGAATGAATAGTTTGATCCCTGAACTAAATTTCAGAGGTCAATCTTTTCCCCTTGGCATCTCGATCTCTTTGTTTTCCGAGGCAGCGGGGACGAACGCTGTCGTCGAAAAGGGACTCTCATTAATTCTATCTCCTTGTTTTGTGTGATATAGAGCTCAAATAAACGCCATACGGATTACCTTCGCAACACGGTATGTACACTTTGTTATTAGTATGCCATTTTTATTCTGACACGACGCTACGTCACTGTCGTTTCGTGGGAGCTGCGCGATGTCGGTCCAACCTTTCTTTGCCGAGTGTCACTGGTGTCACGTCAGTATCGACTAGCAATCGTGAAAGATCGGTCCCGAAGCGCTTACCGAAACGCGGTCTAAAACAACGAATCCAGCACTTCGATCAAACGCGCGCGTCCGCTCCGAGTGTGAACAGGTATTTGCGTGGCTCTTGCTGACACTCTCGTAGTTGGAACAGTTGAAACGTGTCTTTTTTAACGTCGGCTCGCAACTCGCAGCAACTAATACCGGCCGTGCCAGAAGCGTGCTCGCGTGTTGTCGTGCATAGAGCCGCAACGAGAACGAGCTCACTGTGGCCAACTACGCTTAGGCTTTCTCCGCCAAGGCTTTGCAAACGCGTTCAGGCCTAGGCTAATTCTGCCGGCACGCCGTATTTCCGCAGAACGGCGCTGCTCCTATGCCACAAGTGATGTCACGAGAACTTCCCACCATCCACCAGATGAGAAGTTGAAATCGTTTAATTAGGTTTAAAATTAGTTCTCCTGTGTTTTACAGCGCGATATTGATATCTCCGAGGTGATGCCTGTCCCTAGCCCATATTTATGCAAAAATATGGGCGCTAAAATTTCGTTTCAGTACCCCTTTAATACCAAGCCATGATGAACTCAACACAGAAGGCACGCAGGCACCCGGAAGCAAAACATGGCGGTCTTGGACGTATTTTCCGCGGTTTTCATAACGCCATAAACGTTAGCACGTCGTTCCGCAATCTGGAGGCGGCCATCTTAGCCCAGTGTACGGAGTGCTGCCACGCTGTTGGCACTGCTTCAGAATTTCGCTGTTTTTTCTTCATCTTCGTTTGCTCATTTCACAAAATCAGCGTTAAATATGTCAATGCAACCGATATGCTATGCACGTTTGGACTGGCAGCCGGTATTTCAGGCGGAGTTCCCTGCCGCTGATGTTAAATCTAATCAACAACGTTGATTAAACAATGCGGCTGACGTGCTCAAAGAAAGAAACCGATAGAAGATGAGGCGGGATGGCAGAACTTTCTCCCGTCTGCACGGAGAAAGAGGAGAACGTCTGGTTTGTCTCTTTCTTCTCGCGTCTGCTTGGCGTTGCTACCTTTTCCTATCTTTTTTTCTTCTTAGATTGGACTGCCTATGAACTAACTCTTCTAAGCCACCTTAGACGGCCCGCAAAAAAATTGGTTTCTCAAAGTTTCGCGCTGATATTTATTACAAAGGGTGCAACCACGTGGTGGAAGCATGGGGTGAAGATATGAATGGATGAGCTTACCTTGTTCAAAAAAGAAAAACAAGAAAACCTGTTTCGGGCTATCGGCCGCGGCATTCGCCCAAGTCATCATAACCGTGCTCGCCTATGCGACGTCTCACTAAAACCGAGCAGTACAGCCAAAGCTAGAGGGGAGAAAGCGTATGCCAACCTTTACAAGAAGAGGGAAAGGAGAAACGGGAGAGAAGGGCTGGTTTCCCTCACTTCTCCTTTCTCCTCCTTTTGAACAAGCTGGAATACACTTTCTCCCCTGCAGCTCTGACTGTACTGCGCAGTTTTAAGGAGACGGAGTATAGCTAAATCTGCCGCCGACAGATGTCGGAAGCGTCGAGCGCGCCGGCAGAGACGTGCGCCGGCATAGTGAGGAGTTTCCGAGGGTCGTCTGCTAAGCCATGGCCTCCAGCGAAGATTGGCGGTAGCGCGCTCGACGCTTCGGAGATCTGTAAGCGGCAGATTTAACAAGGCGAGCCCGGTCCATGATGGTCTGTGCGAATTCCGCGGCGATAGCCCGAAACGGATTTCTTTTTTTGATCAAGGTAAGCTCATCCGTTGATATTTTCTCCAAATGCTTACATCATGTGATTGAACATCTATAGTCAATCGCAGCGTGATTTACTACAGACGTTTACCTAAGTCTCGTCGTGGCGTTTACCCAAGTCTCGTCCTCGAAGTAGATCTTGCGGTTTTGGTTTCTGTGCTTCCCCAATGCCCTCAAATTCGGCCCCAGTTACTCAAGAATGTCCTCCATCACGATTAGGAATGTAGGTTTGATTCTGTTTCTCTTTTTCGAATGCCATGCCTTTCAGCAGGCGATACAGGGTAGTCCCGGAACAGGACGGCAGCACGTTGGCTTCTTGGAGACGAGCCGCGATTTTCTTTAACGTCGGGATCTGCCCCCGAGGGAAGAAGTTGCGCAGGCGGCTTCTCATGGCCGCAAACGTGCACGCGTCGTAATTTCATATCCTCGTCCGTTTGTCAGCAGATTTCGGGCCGTTTTTTGAAGGACTTTTTACAGCTTCGTTGGCACTTTTGAAGCCACGCTTGATCTCTTAGACAGAGCTAACACTGATCCCCGTCGCGTCGGCAGTCAGGTTGACGATTTCCACCATAGTTTTCTCTTGGTACTTCCGCCGCATTCAAGAATAAACGTTCAAAATACACTGCCTCGCCTTGCTCGACAGGAAATTTCCACTTGCGTGATGTTTCTAGCACACCCGAAGGGAAACGTCTTCAATATTGAGTGCTAACAGCACGGACCGAGCGGTTGGAGTTACCGAAGTTGCCGGAGTCGGCATTTTAGAAAGCGAGCGACACTGGCTGATCGGCTGGCTACGAACATCGATCCTCCGATCTTGTGGGGCGTTGCACTAGGTGAATGCATTCGTATTAAGGAGATATATTATTTATCCCATTGAGAATAACAAGTTCATTTCAGCGTAAATAATGCTGGCTTCTCTGGGAGCAATCTTTTATCGGAACTACTTTGCAGAGCAGATTAATATGTGCGACGACACGTGACTAGTAAGCATATATATGCGACGAAAACAACACAACCACCTTTTTTCTGGCGGGAAAAAACGGGCATAGTATACCGATCGCATAAGAAACACATGGTTTGGCTTTGCATGTTCACGCTTCTTGCTTCGTGATTGGCTTTTGGAGGTTCTCATCGCCTGTTGCTGCAATATCATTGGCTGCTGAGTGGTACTAAAATGCCAGGAGATCGCCCACTCCTTGCATCTCTTAAGTTGTCCGTGTCAGGCGCCATAGACGTCACTGAGGGGAGGCACTTGTGAATGCATGAAGGAAAGGCCTTGTGCTGAAGTTACTTGAGACTAAGCACGATTCCATTTATTTGGGCATGTTGACTACGCAGGGAAGAGATACGCAAAGTACTCGATAATTCATAAGTGCGACTTTTTTTAATCAGACGTTTTTAACACTTTCCTTGGAAATTCAGTCTTTTTTGAAAAGCTCTCACTCGAAGAAATCTCTGAGCGACATGTGCATCGTCTGCGGACAATGCAATAAATTTACCTATAAACGGAATAGCATCGTGAGACCGCGCTCGTCGCAGTCACGATGCTGTGCCGTTTATACAAACCTCTAACCGTATCATCTAGTATCAAGCCTGCGCCTTTTTAAGCACTTTTTTAGAAGTTAGTAATACGTCATTTCTACGCCTATCCGGAGCATATTTAGTCGTAAGTGGAATGAACCGAGAGTCATTACTCACCCCTCCAGTTACGTCCCTCTACGAGGCCAAACGACAAAACAGTCAACAACACCCATGCACTCATAACCGCGCGTCCGCCATTCGCGTCAGAGCGCACGTGACTCGAAAGATGGTGACTGAGTCGAGAGCTGCCGAAAACCTCAATCTTTGTCAACTTTTAGAATAAATCTTGGACACGCAAGCAAATGCGGTTTTTTGTCTTTTACCTCAGAAAGGTCGAGACACCAACTTCCAAAATATTTAAGCAAAGCACAGAAATTGTTGCACAGCTCCTTTAAGATATGCCGCCCAGTCCTTACCACCAGCCGATTAGCAGGTGGGACTTGTGGTGTTACCGAAAGGCATGCTCAACTCAAAAGCTTTAGACACTATCTACGCCACCTTTGTAGGCAGAGACGATGTGTCGTTTGGGAAAGTAAAAACTGTAGCACGCAAACTATGCAAACGGCTGAATCTATATACGTTTGTTCTAAATGACAATAATGGCAAAGGCCTAAATCGAGGTCTACTCTTCTCAGCGAAAACACAAAAAAACTGTGTGCTAAGCGTATTTTTTTCAAAAAATGGAGCCTTGCAAAAATTGGTGGCCGCATTCTTACGAACAAAATCAAACGTTTTATCTATTGACGAGCTCTATCACGTAAAAAAACTCAGAACAGATAATACACTTTCGAAAACATTGTTCGGACCAAAGCTTTATATGCTGTTCTGTGGATAATTAAGGATCTCTACTATTCGATTCTGCACTAGGAGATTTTTGTATGTGTTGAAGATTGTATTGACGGCCACGATACGTAGCTTTTAAAACTGAGTGTGGTCCAAGGTTGAACGGTTCTTATAGCGTTTAGCATTTTACCTAAAGTTGAAAGTTTAGACTTGAAATAAAGTTATTTTCAATCAGAGGAACGGCGTCTGTATCAAATCCTGCTTAGCTCCCGTATTAATTAAGCAACACCTAGCTCACGTTTAATAACAAAATTTTATCTAAGAAAATTCAAGGCTCGAGGGTAAAGCAGATATTGTGGTTTGTAGATTACTTCTTAGTACTTCTAGAGTGTTACTCAGAGCGTTTTTATGATAAACTCTCTGTTGTTCCCAGGTAGTACACTTTCTTGGGCCAGCTTGGGCCAATATTGGCGCTTGATTGTAGTAAGCGGGCCCAGCATCGCGCAAGGAATACGATCGTCCCCCAGCCTGGCGCTTCATTGTATTTCCTGGCCCAAGGTTTCCATGCTACAGATAGGGAAGGGCTTCCTTGGCTGGAGCTCGCATTTTCCCGGCCAGGGCCGGCCGATATAGACAGACCACTGCCAGGAAATGCGTTTCCTTGGCTGGAGCTCGCATTTTCCCGGCCAGGGCCGGCCGATATAGACAGACCACTGCCAGGAAGTGCGTTTCCTTGGCTGGAGCTCGCATTTTCACGGCCAGGGCCGGCTGAGATAGACAGGCCACTGCCAGGATGTGTGCTTCCCTGGGGATTCACTGAGATTCCCAGGCCCAACCAATACAAGAAACAGCCAGCGTTCGGCCATGTTGCCAGACCGCATATTTGTTCCTTCAAACGAAAAGTAGAAAAACACATACTGCAACTTTATCATCACCAAGACTGGCTCGCCCGTGAAGAGCCGCCCTGGTCCGAGTTCTTTTTACCCATATAGCCAGGACCCACGTAGCAGCCAATGTCGAGCGAACATTCCCTGGCTGTTCTGAATGTTGAAGGAACGTTAAAACACCATTCAGAACGTTCTAGGCACGTTCTAATGCAAACATTCTCAACATTCTAGGAACATTCGTTGGCGAACATTCGTATGCACAATGTTCTCGGATCATTCGCCTTCGAACATTCATATGAGCAACATTCTTGGAACGTCGCTTGCGAACATTCCTAGAATTTTCGCAGGTGAAGCCTACTTTACGGATCTCTCACGCAATCTGTGGTTCGAAACACCATCCACTATATGCCACTTTGTGCCAAAAATTTGCAAATTAAGTGGAGTTTCTGGAAGCTTAGCATAAGAGATCAGTTTTATCTTATACGAGTCTACCGAGGAATGTGATATGAGGTGTAGAAGAAAAGCAATGGTTTTCAAAACTTGATAACGAACTTGCCACTCACTGGGTATGTAAAGGTGCAGTTTCGAATAGACCCGATTTTAGCATGTGGGTGGCGTTATTACCTTAAAACAAGAAGGTATTATCCTGCAGTTGCGTGTGGGATGCTATGTGTATCTGTTCTGTGAGTAATCGGTTATGTATATGGTACATGTTGAATGAAAGAAGTTGAGAAGTGACAGGTAGGAGTGCAGTTAGTACATGCTCAGGCTGGTGCGCTGGGAAAGCGGGAATTTTGTGCCTGCGCCTTCTAGACATATCTTTGATTAAAAAGTATTAATCGCCCGGTGAGGATCTTTAACATATCCATATATGTAGTACGGCTCATTGGTGCTCCGAAGCAAACCGCAATTGTAGAATCTTTGCAAATAACCCTCAGAAAATACCCTGAATGTAGGCATGTACCCACGCCACATCCCGAGGAGATTAAAAGGATGTCCCTGCATAACTTTGCAACATTTAATAAAGAAAGTTGCGGATGTTCTTTGGATGTTTTGAGAACGTTGTTAGAACCTTGTTAGGATGTTGATTGAATGTCTTGGTAATGTTCTTTGTCGTTCTCAGAACGTTCTCAGACTATCTCCTTGAAAATATTCCCCGAATGTAGCGATAAGTGCCTGCACCACATTCTGACAACATTGATAGAATGTTCTTACATAAATTTGCAACATTCCAAGAATGTTGCTTATGTTCTTCTGAACATTCCCGGAATGTTCTCAGAACATTCTCGTGCTACGTGGGGATTCGCTGACCCGGAAGCAGCCACCTGGCCTGGGCTGTATTTACCCCGTATAGCCAGGATTGGCTGACCAGGAAACAGCCACCCTGGCCCACGCTGTATTTACAGGATGGAGCCCAGATTGGCTAGATGGGGATTTGCCGCTTACTGCCAATCTTGGCATGCCAGGTTGGCTCTAGCTGAAGCCTTGGTGCAAAACAAGCATGGCCCAAGGAAAGTTTCCGTGGCTGCCAAACCTGGCGCGAGCTAGAGCCAGGGTATTGTGCTACTTGGGTTCTGGCCGCTTTTAGTGAATGCCTGGAACCGCTCATAATCACGCACAAATTACCGGTAGACGATTCCATAAGATTTCTTTACCTCAGGCTTTACTCTCATTCCACCCACATGTGCTGGTTTTATGAACCTAGAGGCAACAAACCTCTCCAACCGTATTCATCAGCCCATTCTAAGCTGGTGAAATAAGGGGAATCAAACATTTGTTTTAAGAACGCTTCCATACAAATACTTTCTTCACTTGGTGAAGGATAGTTTTATAATTCAAGTATTAAGAGTAATGGCCGCAGGCTACCTATCGCTCCTTCTAACTGCGGTCGCAGATACTCTGCTTAGGAGAAGACACACCGAGAGCGATAAACCTAACAAAACAAAAACTATCACAGAATACCATACTTACAAAAGGTTTTTCATAACTTGAAGAACGTGGGACGTCGAGTCGGTGTTAATGTGGCATTCTCGGCTCCGGACATATTTTCTAGGATGTGCAAAAACGTTAGTTATGATGCAAGAGAAAAACGAATGTGCACTATGAAACACCAAAACCTGTTTGTGAAATATGTGGGGAAGTGGTGTATTCAATCCCCCTTTCTGCCGGTTGCAGATACATGGGGCAGACAGGAAGCTCTCTTAAGGACCTGTTAAGAAGGTACAGGTATAATGTGTCTCAGGCGGGACCTATTGGTGTGCACTGCCGCGACTGCGGATCTGCTCCAGAATTTGAAAGATGCGTGGTCATCAGTAGACAAAACGACAAGCTCACGCATTAGATTACAGAAGCGCGCGCTATCGGACAAGCTTGATCAGAATGAGTTACGGACCCCTCACTAGCCTTGTCGATAAAGAAGCGCATGTTTCTTTGTAAATCGGAGAACAGCAGTGTTCCCAGATGACCCTAGGAACACGTGTCGTCTTTCTTAAATGTTGTTTCCCTTCTTTGCTTTTCTTTCGGGCAAATTGTGTATTATAAGCGTAGTCAGATTCATTAAAGTTCAATCGTACGTCAGCGCCGCGTTTGTCTTCCGTTTTTTGCGCTGTACGTGTTCCTAAGGTGTTTGTTACCCGTTAAAGTGAACCACCAAGAAGCCCATTTGTCAGTGCTATTAGACATATATTTTACCTGAATTGAATGGTTGCCACAAAGTTTGGTAGGTCGCTAAAATACCCGTGATTGTTATAACCTTGCATCGCAGTAATAAAAGTTCAATCGTATTTGTACTCTTGTACTAAGGACGTAATTAGGGTGCATAAAATCATTGAATGAGCACCTCGTCGCCATTTATATTGTGAAATACTATTTATAAACTATGTTTCTCACTATAGCATATGATGACGCAACTGACCTAAAATCAATATTATTTCCAATATATCACGAACGTTTTAGGACAAGCCTTTCAGTCTATATTTTACAAAAACACTGAGCATCAATCACCTTCTGTTTTCCTAACCATCATTGGGTACACTCAGCACCAGTGGGGCAGGCCAAGGGTCATGCAGAAAAGAGTAATAAAAAATTTTCCCTCGAATCTATACGAACCTTCGCACTCAGATTGAATCTGGCCTAAAATAGCGCGTACCCAAGTGAACATTTTCTTACAGAGGATAACCTGGCGTAGTTTGCCTGTTGAAGTTTGTTCTTGACAAGACGTTGGTCAATTCATTTACGATGATTTGTTAAACGAAATAAAGTAGTATTTCATGCTCTACTCGACATGGCAGCAATACAATTGGCCACTTTCTGACGGTCTGCATGCATAATCGTTGTAGTTACGCCACGTGCCCCGGTGTATTTGGTTTTTGTCCAATTCACAGACATATAAACGTGCTGTTCAGCAAATAAAAGGGACAAAAACAGACTTCTTTATGTTTGAGAAGTAATATATATGTTAGGAAGAACACGTTTTAAGTCAGCTTCAAAATAATAAACTGCAACAATGCGACGTGTCGGGCTAGATGGTTTGAGGTGAACATCTTGGAGAGAAACAGCGGCAAAGAAACTTGGACAAGAGTAAAGGAACAAACACGACAGGACGGCGCTGAACTAACAACTGTTGTTTATTACACAAAATTTAAAGAAGGAAAACAAGAAGCATCTTAATCAGATAAAAAATATATAGACACACACAAACCTGCCAACCAAGCAGCCTATTATGTAGCGATAGGCGCAATCAGTGTCTACGTAATGCCCGTCATAGTCAATCGCAGGTACCCGAACTCTTTGTCAGATAACGCCACTGACGGTTCGCTGACGCATCTCCCGCCAAGTTTTGAAATAAAAAAGGCCTCGATAATTTCTCTTGTCACCCCGTCTCTATGTCTGTCCAAAACAGTGGCTTCACTAAAATTAGGCTGGCACATGCAGCCCCTGCAGTGCAAAGGTAGCAAGCCCCCGACCGTAGCCAATACGAATGCTCCCTGAGTCTATCATTTAGTCAGCGGCCCGTCTGTCCAACGTACACCTTGCCACAAGACAAGGGGATCTTATAGACAACGCCAGACACACAAGCCACAAACGGCACTGCGTGTTTTTTGGTGCATTTGTTTTTTAACCGCTTTTCGGCACTAGCACCCACCTTAACACATATATGACCCATTTTTTGTGGGGCAGAGAACAGAACCGGGACGCCATAGCGACCTCCGACTTGTTTCAGGTAATGGGAAACCTGATGAAGGTAGGGGACGACCACCATTCTTTTTTTGTTGAATTCAGTCTTCCTCTCCCTCCCTTTAGCTTTTTTCAACAGGGAGCTGGCCACCTCGGTCAGAAGGGCTGGTGGAAATCCTGAAAGTTTTAGTCTGTTAACCTGGCCGTTGAAGCTTTCCTTCATCAAGTGGACGCAGGACTTTTTTAGGGCAGACCCGAGACAAGAGACCGCTATACTCCTCTTTACCAATTTAGAGTGACATGAAGTATAATCCAGAATGGCCTTTTTTGTGCGTGGACTAAACGACCAACAAACATGTTTTTCTTCAAAGTGCAACGAAAGGTCAAGGAATAGGAGAACCACTTTCGTTGGGTTCTTCAAACGTGAACCTGAGCCCCCCGCCACAGTTCTCAAAAACAGAAAGTACATTGGCCTGCGCGTCAACCCCATCAGCGCGTTCAAACACAACCAAAAAATCGTCAACATAGCGAAACACGTTTTTTACGGGGGACACTGCAAGAGCACTTTTTACACTTCTATCCACCTCGGCAAGATAGATGCCACTCAGTATTGGGGCCACACAGGACCCGATGCAAACTCCCGTTTTTTGTAGAAACATTTTCTTGTCCCATTCAACCACCATCGAGTTGATGTAAAAACTTAAAAGCTCTAGAAAGCTCTCCACGGTAATACCGCTAGAATTTCTGAACGCTAGTTCTCCGTTTCGCTCGACACAGGACTTGACTGAAGAGAACAACTGATCATGAGGCAGAGAATAAAAGAGGTCCTCAACGTCTATACTAAATGCGGACAAAGGTTTAAACTTATTACTTTCAAAGAAATCCGCCACAGCCTCAGAATTAGAAACTCTGAAAGGGTCTCCAATGTCCAATGGAGACAACTGTTTCTGCAGGTATGACGACAATTGGCGCTGCCAAGTACCTCTCTCAGTTATAATTGCCCTAAACGGGCATGAGTCTTTATGTGTTTTCACACTAAAAAAGACTTCTAGGTGCAGACCTTCCGATTTTTTAATGCTCTCCCCCAACTTTTTCAAGGCCAGGTTCTCGCACATTTCCATGGCCCGAGTCTTTGCCCTCTTCGGCACAATGTCTACACTCTTGAAATTCTTGCTGATAGCAGAATTTGCTTTGTCACAAAACATGCCTACTGGCAAAACGACAAAGGATCCCTTTTTATCTGACTCTAACACACGCAACCCATTGTCCACCATATAGTTGACCACAGGCGTCAGTTCACCCACCTGTCCTCGACTTGTTTTTTGACGATGGAGAGTGTCCACACACTCGGAAACGCACCTTGGCCGCTCCGCTTCTGTGGCTTTGTAGGCCACCTTTCTTGCTAGCGTCACCAGCTCAGGAGGTCTTGGGGCTGGCTCGATGCAGAACGTAGGACCAAGTTCCAAAGACTTGCCAATCTTCGACGGGATGCTGACGTCACCCAAGGTGGTCAGGCGGCCGGTCATGGGTGTCGACCTACGTAGACACTGATTGGGCCTATCGCTACATAATAGGCTGCTTGGTTAGCACGTTTGTGTGTGTCTATATATTTTTATCTGTATACGATGCTTCTTGTTTTTCTTCTTCCAATTTTGTGTAATAAACAACAGTTGTTAGTTCAGCGCCGTCCTGTCGTGTTTGTTCCTTTACTCTTGTCCAAGTTTCTTTGCCGCTGTTTCTCCCCAAGATGTTCAAAATAATAAATTTGTTTAAACGGGCGGTGCCACTATATTCAATTGGAATATTTTTTCACTTTACACGAGTTTACTGGCACTGGTGTGATCCAAGTATACTCGCAAGCAACGCCATTGACCAAGAAACGTCTGTGTATGCGGTGTAATTTCAAGGATAAAAGCGACAGTTTTCTTTCACTCAATTCGCAAAACTTGATGTTGTAGCATGGAGTTCGCACTGTCGGCATTGTCCCCAGTGACGATATTTGAATGCGGCTCATAGATTGAGCCCGAGAATTGCGGGAGCACTCGATTTGGGCTCGTGATAATCAAAAGCTCGAGAAGCATTCGGGTTGAGGCTCATGTCCAATCGCGGCAATGATGACAATAGCCGAACCCTAACAATGCCTTGAAATCAGCGCGTGTCCTCTGATTTGCAAATCTCAGCGCGTGGTTATGACCAACATTGGCGACATATAATTGGCTCCAGATCACGTGGGCGCTTGTTCTGGCGGCGAGTTTAGGGGGTAAACGCTGCTCGTGTTTCTTTATTTATTTTTTACGTTTATTGCATGGGAACGAAAAACGAATACGTGTTTCATTGGGCATAAACATCAGGATTCGTGCAAAGCAGTATTCGCGCAAAATATAATAATTGTTGCACCGCCCCTTTAAAGCACTCTCAAATCACTTATTCACATGCCATCGTGTATGAAAACGTTTGAAAAGATTTTTACAAAGCACCTTTAAGATAATTTAGGGTACATTAACATATGGCATACCTTTGTGGGGATCGGCACTTTATTTATGTTGTCAAATATTCAGTCAATAATGAAATAAATGTTTATTATCATCAATAAATTTGACTGTATGAAGCTCCCGTAACCGCTTGAGACGGACACGAGAAGAGGATACTCGAAAATACGTCAGCTGTTGAGTCTGCGAAAACGTGATTTTTTGTTCGATGTTAGGCAGTGCGAAACACCGGGCCGCGTGGTATACCAAAAATGACTTTGCGCTAGCTAACATGATAGATCTGAATGCATTACTTTACCTTACGTGTTTATTAAAGAAATGAACAAGGGAAATTTTGAACCGGCTATGCTCAGGTTTATTGCACAAAGTGCCTGTGTCCGTGTATTACATCTTATACTAAAGCAGCAGTTGCTTTTTTAAATTTTCGTCCAAAGGTTTTACTTTACTGAAGGCAAGCACATTCATTTCCATTGCTTAACAAGCTTTCAACTGGCACACTCGGTGGAATGGCCTGCACACACATGGATTTGTTCCTGGTTAAGACCTTAACGATACACAAAGCGATTGCCTCCGAGGTTACCTTTCTCCACCACAGCGCCTCACCGTACGCACAACTTTTGGAGGGAGTTGAAAAAAAAAAGTTCTCCTCGTTTATCTGTTGTCAGTGTTTTCTCTCCATTTCAAGCTGCGCTTTGTAATTGGCACTCGTCATTCATAATCCGAAATGCGTAATCTTTTTGGTTGTTGTCTATTGATGACAATCTAGATATAAGGTATGCATCATATTATGCTCCTCAATGTAACTGTAATTAGAAAGATTAGAAAATGAACTACAAAAGAACATTGCTACTTTCATTATTCAGAAAAGAATAACGTGATACAGAAGTTACTTCCCACAAACTTAGCGTGTGGCAGTTAAACGTTACTAAGAAAACAATTGTACATTAATATGTTACTTGCAGCGTGTCACTACTTAATACTACCTGCGATTCAAACATGGCAAGTTCATCGGCTACAAAAGCCAGCAGCAGGTGACTTGGTAGGTTTGAATTTAGCTATAGTAACTAGATTCAAATGAATTTAGGATATTAGGTTTGAATCTAGCTATAGTGTAGTAACACCAGTTGGGGTCAAAACAATGTTACATGTGACGGCCACTACTACAAAACTTGTCGGAAAAGTGACACCAGCTAGATCAGCGTTGTCTCTATCTCAGAGTCATGCTAGATCTATAATAACTCAGAATTTTTACTCACCATGAAAATGCACCAGCGAAATTGACTCCGTAACTCGACTTGTTCAAATGGTTAAATTATCAAACGTTGCTCGACGTTTCGAGAAGCTAACCGTATCTTCTGAACAACAAGACATACACAAGACTGTCAGAATGCCAGTTTAAACAAGTGCGAGTAGCTTAAATCGCAGTTGGCAATAGACATGCAAAGTAACCCTGCAGTGCAAGCATGGGGAGGCTGTCACAGATCATCCAACTTGTTCCCTGAAAAACCTATACAAAACAAAAATGAACTATGCTTTCCCATTTCGAAGTTAACTCATAACCTGCTAAAATATGCATTAGAACAAGGCTTAATACATGTTCAAAGTGGGGCTTTGGAGGCACCATGTTAGATGTGGCTGATATTGCTACAACAGTTGTCGAAAAGTGACATCAGCTACATCAGCGGTGCCTCCCTCTCGGGGACTTGCTCAATCTGTAAGAAATCAGACTTGTGACTTACCATAAAAAACACACGCGAGGTTGACTCCGTAACTAGACTTGTTCAAATGGTTAAATCATCAAACGTTTATCGACGTTTCGAGATGCTAACTATTTTTTTCTGAAAAACAAGACACACAAGACTGTCAGAATGCGAGTTTAGGCAAGTGAGACTAGCTTATATCACAGTTGGGACTGGACATGCAAAGTAACACTGCAGTGCAAGCATAGCTGCAGGAGGCTGCCAGAGATCAGCCAACTTGTGCCCTGAAAAACCCCTACAAAGCAAAAATGAACCATGCAGTTTCATTTCGAAGTTAACTCAATGATCTGCTAAAATATGCAATATAAAAAGGCTTAATACATGTTCAAAGTGGGGCTTTGGAGGCACCATGTTCGATGTGGCTGATATATTGCTACAACAGTTGTCGAAAAAGTGACATCAGCTACATCAGCGTTGCCTCCCTCTCAGGGACATGCTCAATCTGTAAGAACTCAGACTTGTGACTTACCATAAAAAAACAAAAGCGAAGTTTACTCTGTAATTCAACTTGTTCAAATGGTTAAATCATCAAACATTGCTCAACGTAATTGAGGTGCGAACTGTATTTTCTGATAAACAAGACACAAGATTGTCAGACTGTCAATTTAATCAAGGTAGAGCAGCTTAAATAGCAGTTGGCACTGGACATGCTAAGTAGTCATGCAGTGCAAGCATGGCTGCAGGTGGCTGCCAGACCTGCCGACTTGTGCTTTGAAAAACTTCTATGAAACGAAAAGGAAGAACCATGAGGCTTCACTTACTTCAAAGCTTAAAGATTAATATTTCTTAATAATGCATTTCAATTTCAAACGAATAATTATTTTGTGCGAGAGCAAGGGGCAAAAAAGTTGCAAGGAGATAATTTGTAAAACGGCAGGATGCCGGTGGCTGCAATTTAACAAATGCAGACTCCTGATAACAAGGGATATGAACACCATATCATGTTGGCCACATCTGCCTTGACACTGTAGCACTCGCACTGCGTGCATGCATCACCGGTTCACAGTAAATAATGTATTCGCTCTGGGGGCTCAAACATTTTACAGATCAACCATCTTTGGTTACAATTATAGGATGACTTCCAGTTTTAAATGAAGGAGTTGAAATAAGTTTTATTTGCATAGTTTCTAGACTTCTGTATGGGCTTTTGTGAGTTGTTTCAGTTTCTTTTTTATAATGGTGTGTCCTGGAGCATTCTCAGACTGAAAATTCTTACAACTGCCGAACAGTCCTATTCGATCAAAGTATAAACAAAATATGACATCATTCGCATCAATATTATTTTGAATATTCAAAAAGCCCTTTGTTACACTTTTCAGAAGGTTGGAATCTAAGAGACATGCTAGACGTGTAGGAATTCGAATTCGCATTTACCATAAAAACACATACGGGTTCAAGGGATTTCTGTGGCGACTTCATTTGAAGCCCTTCAGCAGCGCTAAAATCTTGCGATGGGCCGTCGTTCCCTTCACTGCTCCCATTCTCTTCAAACCCTTCTCTAGGTTGATTTGGAAGATTGGTCTAGGAAGATATATTGCATCATGTAACATTAATGCCATGCCTGCTTCATGCATACGCAGCCTGGTGAAGGTGAAGCCATTTTTTTACTATCAGGTCAGATTATGGTAGTGTTGGAACATGTTAAACCTGAAAGACTGCTGAACAAACACACATTCTATAGACCGACACGCTGTTTACAAACAAGCCCGCGTTTGCCCACACCAGGTGTGGGCACTGCGTGCGCGCAGAAACCAAATTTGCGTGAAGTGTCTGCGCATGCGCAGTTTCGTCGACAGCTCCACCGCAGCTTCGTGACGTCAGTGCCGCGTGCTGGCCTATACAAGATAACCATGTTCCCCTGTCTTGAAAGTTACAGCCTAATGACAACCAGTGTTCACACGTTATCAATTTATTATAAAAATGCATCAAGTTAATTCTTTGTAAAATTAATACAGCTCAGATGGTTGTGCGAGTTGTGAAAAAGGGCATCACGGCTCGATAAATGAAAGGGTGATATAGATTATGTCATTCTATGACATATCCTGTGGACTTGACACATTTCAAGATTTTCTCACCATTGAATAAACTCGAGAGTGGCCGAGGCTTCCTTTGCATAGGTAAATTCTACACGTGAAAAGCTCCAAACAAGACGCATACCGCCTTCAAGAATGGCATAGGCTCCTTAAACATTGGCTGATGCTCAGTGACAAGGAAGCGATTTTCGTTAAGACCCCTCCTGAAAAAAAAAAAAAAAATATGAGCTTGCATTCTAGACAATTTGAATCTGCAGGAACGTTAGCTATGCTCCTTACAAGCAGTCCGACTGAGGAGCCAAGGTTAATGCATACAATGTTACAGTCCGTGGAACAGTGGTATTACGTGCCCTCCTGAGTGGCGCCGTGCAAGTATTGAGCGGAGGTATATTGCTTCAATATACACATAGAACATGCACATTATGCACATTATGAGCACAAAAATTATTATCAATACGATGGTCTTAGACCATGTGGTTGGGGGAAATCAGCGTACGGCGACACAGGTGCATTCTGTGAAATGAGAAATTCATCGGCTGCGTTGCGACTGCTAACCAGTGAACCTGCATCACGCAGTGGTGATATACCGGTGGGAATCAGTTCATCGAATGACGTTTCCTCGACAGATCGTTTCATGGACAGCTCAGATTAGCTTCTTTTTGTTTTCTTTTTTTTTTTTTTGGGGGGGGGGGGGCTAATAAGCTGCATGAGACTGTCGCCGCGGAGCGCCTGTACGAATCGGTTAGGTGGGTTAACATTTTTGTAATGAGCAGCCGCAGACTGTCGCCGCGAAGTGGTGTAAGCGCAGGCGGGGGTGTGCGTTAACGCGCACTTCAGTGATACACGCGTGGCGAAACGTCCCTGCAGCGTGAAATTCGCGTAACGAGTGTCGATGAAACGTTCGTGTCAACGAAACGTGTCCATGAAAAGTTCTCCACGAAACGTACTTCCGCAAAATGAATTTCGCCGAAACGATAGGGAACCCTCGGCGAAATGAGAAGGCTACAAAAATCTCACCTCGTGCCTTTTTAATTGAGCGGTAACTAGCGCCACCTCATTTCGGAACGTTTATCATAAGTTGTTTGACAGTGCAATAAATGATTGTTTAAAGCGTGAGAACCGTTGTCTCTTAGTCTAAACCAAATAAAACGATTTTCAGCTTGTCGTAAACAATTTTCGTTGTTGTTTAAAGAACCGTAACTTTAGATTACGGATGCTTCTCCGTAGCTTTTAATGAGAAGCTCTACGTTTTTTAGGGGGCGTGGAACCGGCGACATGTTAGCAGTACGGCTTACCATTTTCCTACTGTTCACGCAGGTTAACGCAGTTTCATCGGAGCCGCGCGACTGGTGCTATCTGGAAGAGGACTCTGCTTTATGCCACGTCATCTGCGATGGCGATTATCAGCTGTGTTTTGCTGCCAAGTCCGGCGTATTCATCGATGGAATCAACGAACCATGGGCCATGAATCAAGCAACGTTGGAACAAGAGCGCCTACAAAAGCTGGCGAGCGGCACTCTGACTTCGGGGCGTGGAACCGGCGACATGTTGGCAGTACGGCTTACCATTTTCCTACTGTTCACGCAGGTTGGTGACACACTCTGTCGACCTTATTTTAGTGTCTTTTTATTGCCGGTTCCACCCCAAAAATTGTACAACACGATACGAGTGTGTTCTGAAAATCATGTACGCGTGAGGCGACGGTTTATGTTGATGGGCCAGGTAGGCTTTTATTTACTGCTCTTGCTGCTATGCGGCGATGTCGAATTGAATCTTGGTCCTCTCAAGGAGAAACAAGTTAACGAAATTCTAAAAGGACAGAAGAGCTTGATGGATAAGCTTGTCTCAAATGAAGAGAGTCAAAAGTCTTCCGATGCCTGTCTTCACGACCTGCGCACACGAGTAGATTCAATTGAGACTTAATTTTAGAAGGCTGGAGCAGACATGCTCAGTTTTAAACGACTTGAAAAACAAATGGCAAGAACAGCAGAATTACCCAGACGTTCTATCTGCGAAGCTTGATGACTTAGAAAACCGAAGTCATCGTTGTAATCTTCTTTTCTATGGTGTTCAAGACACCAATTCCCGAGAAACGTTCGCGTCATCTGAGGCACTTAAAACACAACTTTGTAACACTAACTTGGCCATTGGCGCTGTTGAAATTGAGCGAGCTCATAGACTAGGAAAGTTTTCTGCTGGTAAGAATCGTCCGATTCTTGCTACCTTCGAATCTTTTAAGGAAAAGCAAAACGTCCTCTTAAATGCCCGAAGGCTGAAGAATACCCCGTATGGCATATCGGAAGATTTCTTGAAACCTGTTCAAGAAAAAAGAAAACACTTGTGCGATTATGCAAAGGCACATCGGCAGGGGGACACTAAGGCAGTTTTAAAATATGATACCTTGTTTTTGGGCGATGCAAAGTTCTCTTGGAATCTTCCCACGAATCAGATTGTCCGACAGTGACTGCGTGAAGTTCCGCGAACAACTTGCTCGATTTCTCTTCTTATTGTCAATTGTAGAAGCTTAAAAATAAACGTGATGATTTCCACCAGCTGCTCTTGATGACTAAGCCCCACGTGGTGATAGGCACAGAGTCGTGGTTAGACGACTCGGTACGTGACGCGGAAGTATTCCCTGACTGTTTCGAGTGTTACAGACGTCATCAAGGTTCCCGTGGTGGTGGGGTGTTTGTTCTGGTTGATAAGGCCTTTTCTTCTACAGAGATAGTGGTAAACTGTGTTTTGTGAGATAAGATTGACTAATGGAAAATGCTTGGCCGTTGGTTCTTTTTATCGGCTACCATGTTCAACGCCTAATGCTATCAGGTGTCTTTCAAATGTTATTGAAACGATCTCGTGCGATCATATTATTATTGGAGGCGATTTCAACTTGCCAGCTATTGCATGGAATAATGCGAACTTCAGAAGGACAGTTGGTGGTGAACTGTATACGGAGTTTCTTAGCTTGTTGGACGTTTTTTCGCTTGAGCAATATGTTACTGAAGCCGACACAAAATGATGATACGGGCCATATTTTAGATCTTTTGCTCTGTAACACTTCTGGGATTGTCGAAACTGCGCATACAGTTCCAGGTATTAGTGACCATAGAGCTATAGTGTCTCAAGTCAACTTAAGTTGTTCGAGCAAAAGCAAATCAAGTGAAAGAAGGGTGTTTTTTATGACCGAACTGATTATTCAAAAATGAACTCTGCGCTGGAATCTTATCTTCCGGTTTTTGAAACTTTGTCCGAGTCTTTAAATGTCAATGAGTTATGAATCACTAAAACAAAAAATCTTTAGCTTGCGCGACGAGTGTGTCCCATCGCGCATGCTAACATCAAAACGAGCACGTGACAAGCCGTGGTTTACGCGAGAATCGCGTGGCTTACTCAACAAGAAAATAGCTTATGTCAACTACCGTAAAACTCGGCTTTGGAGTGACCTTGCTAAACTGAAAGAATTGGCTGGAGTAGTCCGGGACAGGCTGGAACAGGCTAAAGCGGCATTTTTCCTTAAATGAGAAGGTAAATTTAGGCGTTCCTCAAATGAAATTTTTAAATATGTCCGAGCAAACGGCAAACATAATTATTCCGTCCCGACCCTCATACATAACGATGTTCTCGTCGACAGTGGTAACGAAAAATCCGAGCATCTTAATTTATATTTGCTGTCGGTTTTTACACCTTCGCAGACGAGGACTGTAGATTTTAATGCTCCTGCGGCAACCAACTTTATGCCTGAAGTTGAATTTGCTGTTTCTGGAATTCTTAATCAATTGCGTAACTTGGATACAACCAAATCGACTGGTCCGGATGATACTCCGGGGTGTATTTTGAAATCCTGTTCAAGTTCATTGTGCCTATATTTCGTCGTACTGTTCCAAAAATCGCTGTCTGAATCTTCGCTTCCTTTAGACTGCAAGCTTGCACGAGTAATGCCAGTGCATAAAAGTGGTCCTAGAGCAAGTGTCGAAAACTACCGACCGATATCTTTAACAAGTATTTCATGCAAGGTAATGGAACATATTCTATATAGTAATATCATGACTCATCTTAGCGCATCTGAACTTTTACATCCGTCGCAACACGGATTCCTGCAGGGATATTCTTGTAGTACGCAATTAGCTGAATTTTGTCATGACCTTTCTTTGGCAATAGACAAACGACGAAGTATTGATTGTATCTTTCTTGATTTCAGTAAGGCTTTTGATGTCGTTCCACATAATCTTTTTTAAAGTGCACGCTTATAAACTTGATGACAAAGTTTGTAACTGGATTCGTGAGTATTTGTCGTTCAGAAAACAGTATGTGGTTTTAAATGTTTTTCAATCGCGAATGGCCGACGTCTCTTCAGGTGTGCCGCAGAGCTCGGTTCTAGAACCGCTTTTATTTCATATTTACATAAATTATATTGTTGTTGATGTTTGTTCTACCATTAGAATGTTTGCGGATGATTGTGTTGTCTATAGAAAGATTAATAATGCGCAAGCTAGTGTGATTTTGCAAAATGACCTGGACAGCATTGAATCGTGGTGTCAGTCATGGCAAATGTCTTTGAATGTAAAACAAACTGTACATGTTACTTTTGCAAGGCAGGTTTTACCGCCAGCATTTTGTTATTCACTAAATGGAAAAGTCCTAGAAACCCTAAATGAATTTAAATATCTCGGTGTATACTTTACATGCCATCTGCGTTAGAATGCGCATGTTGACTATATTTCCTTCGAAGGCCTCACGGATGCTAGGTTTTCTGCGTCGTAATTTCAAAACTGTACCTCAGTCGCTCAGAGAAACTATTCACTTTTCACATGTTCGTTCTAATCTGGATTATGCTTGCGTTGTCTGGGACCCTTATACCGCCTTTTCTATACAAAAACTTGAAAAAATACAAAATCTGGCTTTGAGGTTTGTTTTAAATAACTACGATTGGCGACTAAGTATGACTGAGGGGAAACATAAACTCAATTGACAATTATTAAAAGATCGCAGAAAGCACCTCCATCTCAAATTTGTCACGATATTTATTATGGTAAAACCGGTGTAGAAAAGGAAAAATATATGAAAGCGCCTTTTTACGTATCCAGTAGGAACGATCATGCTTTAAAAATTAAAGAAATTTCTTTTAAGGGTGACGTACTGCGACACTCGTTTTTGTAGAGACCGCGCGCGATTGGAACTCCTTTCCATCCCGCGCTGTCTCAATAGCTTCCAATGACGCCTTTTTTCACGCGCTGAATGTGTGAGTTTTTTTGTGTCTGTATATTGTTTGTTCCCGCTCCCTCCACTGTAATGCCTGATGGCGAAGTGGGTACCTGAATAAAAAAAAATAAAGAATAAAGAACGTTTTTACCGTGTGGAAGGCCACAGAGGTCCGGCTTCAGGTGGATTTAGGAGATTCCTGCGTCGATGTGCGCGTCTCGCTTCCCGCATTGAAAGGGAATGACACCTTTGTGGTCATCACCTTTCCCTTTTACGGGACTTGAAAAACGGTGGAGGCCTCGAGCGATTGACTGACAGCCAACAGAGCTTGTGAGAGGCTCTCCGGACCCACGTAATGAGCAGATCAAGGCCGCCGTAAAAGGCATGAGTGAAATTTAAAAAAAAAAAAAATAACTTTCCCCATTGTAAAAACAAAACAAAAAGAGGCCGCATCTCAACCTGGTGAATGATGTTGATTGGGGCGAAGCTCTGGTGATGCTGATGATACTGATTTTATTGTTCATAGGTAGTGCTGATGGTGCTGATTTTTTTTATTGCTCATAGGTGGTGCTGAGTTCCGGGTTGCGCTTCGACTTCATTATTACTGCTTTATGGCCGGTAAAATGCAGAACCAGTGGTTCTTCTAGCGGATCAGCTTGGATCCGCTAGAAGCCGTGGGAACGCATCTCCACCGCTTAAGTCAACGGTCCATGTAAGAAAGAAAATGTGTGGTATGGAACGTGGTTATATACGCATTTGAGCATTTGACCGCAGCGCCGTCTCGTCCATAAACTTTGAGCCAATGCAGGCAACGTTTAACGCGATTCTATACGCATTTGACCGCAGCGCCCTCTCCTGTGTAGACGTTGAGTGGTAACCCCAGCTCTTGAGTTACTACCACATTTCAAAGCCCCCTACTCGTCCCGCAGTCCTGGCCGAGTGGTTAAGGTGATGCACTAGAAATCCATTGGGGTCTCCCCACACTGGTTCGAATCCTGTCGACTGCGCAAATATTTGTTTTTTCTTTTTTTAAGAAGACAGATGGGATGGCAATCGATGTGAGCACGGACGCCTGACGGATGGACAAGGAGCTATCGCCCCTTAAGGAGCTTCGCCCCTAAAAATACATAAAGAAAACGGCCGGAATCGATGCGCTGGTCGGTTTTTCGGAGTCGTGTACGCCTGACGATTTTTGCAGTGTCCTGTTTGGACAGGCCTTTATACGGCCAGGCCGACATTATGTTCAAAAGAAAATCTAACTAAGAGATGACTGACTAACAACCATTCACTAATTACTTTTTAATTGGACGCCTTAAGGCATATGTTTATAACGAAGAAATGGAAGCAGTCAATGTGGAGGGACTGCCGAGTTTTGAAAAGAAATCCTGGATCGAGCACGTAATTGTATTTAAAGCTGAACCACATCTAATCGATACAGCGAGCGACGAGACTAGAGACGGCGACAGGCGGCAAGAGTCAGTGACGAGCGAAGAAGGTTTCTCACTGTCGCTCGTCGCGTCGCTCGGTTTCGGGATTTCTAGAAAACGTCGCGGATCGCCTTGGTCGCTCGCTCCCGTCGCTTTCATGCGGTTTGCCTCGTCGCGCGACTGACCGAGCGACAGCGAAGCGTGTCGTTGTCGCTTGTCTCGTCGCAAGCCAAATCGCTTACATGAGGTTTATACTTTATTATTTGTTAAATTTTGTTCTTGAAATCTGCCGATAGTGAAACTAAACGCGCGATGCCCACCGGAAGGACAACCCTAATTTGTCGCTTGAGTGTCACGTGTTAATGACAAAATGTGCATCACTTTTGCGTCACAGCGCTCCAAAGCATTCACTCTTTGTTGAGTATTTTATGTACAGTGTTTCTTTTTTGTTGTTGTGTTTTTAACTTGACTTGCACTCATGATTAAAACATTTTTTCAGTGATATCGCGCAGCGAAGCAAAACAACTTGTCGCGGCAAATAAGGTGGCTTGTAGATTTAGTTCGCCAGCTACGGAACACCTACTGCAACCTGGCCCGGCACGCTGTGACGCGAAAAAGTGACGCAAATTTCGTAAAGCGTAACACGTAAAGCTCCGGTGTCAAACGAGGGTTTGTTTTGTCGGCGGGCATCGTGCTTTTGGTTTCGGTATCCACCTTTTTTAGAACAGACTTTGACAATGAATATCGCCAACTAAATCTTCAATCCAGAATGTAAAAAAAAAACACTGGGCTGGTTTTTAACATTGATTGCCTTCATTTCTTCAATGTACACATGTGTCTTAAAACGTCTAATTAAAATAGTAATTAGAAGAATCTTGTAAATTTTTTTAGTGTATTAGTTGCATTCTCTCTTGAACATAATGTCCACTTGGCCGCATAACTCACTTGCGTCGACCGCATTTGTTGAGCTTTATTGTTTTATTTGTGTTTTACTTTACAATTCCGATATCTACTTTTTCTAGCGTTGCCAACATCGTATTTTACTACGAAACTGAACTGTGTAACATTTTTTGCTCGTGACGTCACCGCACTATATGCTGGTGGTCATTGCAATTTGTCCTTGCTGAGAAAATCAAATCCGGCGTTGCAAAATTCACGCTGCAGAAGGTTCGTGCTCAGTGCAAAGCATGTATTTGAAAGACAAATTGTTCTTGCTTGGTGCAGACTCTTGAGAAACTGCGAAATCGTCTGGTACCAAAACAAAACGCGCTATCTGGCAAAGAGTGTTTTTTTTTTTTTTTTCAAACCAAGTACTTCCCTGGTTCACTATTTCTTATCTGTGTCGAAGATGCGGTGCGGTATTCACACACGGTGGAAATTCGCACAGGGGTCTGTGTGGCGTGAACAGCGGCCGCAATTTACTCCTAAGCATCATCATTCACTCCGACGAAGTGCCGGAGTACGGGGGTGTCAACGTTTTAAGTAAAATTTAGCGGCTTTTCACACTGGACACAACACTAGACGAATTTAGCGAGCTTTCCAATTGACAAAAAAAAAAGTTGCACTACAAAGGATTATTAAAAAAACACTGATCCCCCGCAAAACCAGAATTGTTTGAGCGGCCCGAGGGTCCCTCCCTCCCTCCGTCGCGAGGCTGACGTCACAGCGCCGCATCGCAAAAGCCTCACGTTTTCGACGCTTGATGCACGCGCCGGGAAGATATTTCCGGGATTGGTCCTTCATGTGAAAACCGCTTTACAACAAAGCATGATTTAGGGTTCTAAAAAAATATTTATGACTTATCACAGCTACCTCCCCCCCCCCCCCGTCACCCTTTTTATTCCCGTTGCTATTTAAGGGAATATTTATTATTCCGCATGGACTCATGGACTCCTTCCTGCGTTTGGAGATGTTAATTCGGCAATTATATTTGCGTCACTTTTTAACAGCAATCCAACAATGCCTTTATTTTGCAGCCGAAAACAAAGAACTTTAAGCAAAATACGGAGTTGGTCCAAACTTTGGGAAGAAATTAAAAGCCGCCTCGGTGGCTCCGAGGCGAGAGCGCTGGCCTACGGATCCCCATGTGGCGGATTCGAATCCCGGCCGAGGTGCCCGCAATCTGACGGAGGCTTATTGCGGAGGAGGCGCCGTGTAACCGAGCTTCGGTTGCACGTCAAAAGATCCCCAGGTGGTCCAAATTAATCCTCAGTCCTCCGCTGGGGCGTGCAAGATTCCCGTCGTTGGTTTGGCACGTAAAACCCCCAAATTTTTTGGGGGGGGAAGAAATTAAAGGGGCAGGGACACACCAAAGATCGTATTTTTTGTTGTCTAAAACGATTCAAGTTGTAGTCATAACACACACAAGAATACTACAACGCGTAAAAACAAATTTTTCCACGAGCGCGCGTGACTTTTTACTTTTGATTTTCTTTTCTACCCCTTCTCACCTCCTCGCTTATTTTCATCTGCGACGTCAAAAAATTATGAAATTTAGAAGCTTTGTAAGCGACCTTTTTTTAATATCGAATAACGGCATTCGAAAAATACGTCTTTTTTCAACGCAATTGCGAACGTACTACGTCCCTTCTTTTAGTAACACCGAAAATCGGAGTCCGATGTGATGTCGCGTCCTGGCTTTTTATCCTCACTCGGAAAACATGGCGGCGCTGACGGCGCTCGGCACATGTAGCACTGAGGATGATCGGTGATTCGGGAAATCGGACCAAGTTCTTGTTTTTAGGTGCCCGGTGGCCTCTCAGACTTCTAAAAGTACATTGTCAAGCGCTCAAAACAAATGGATTTGGTGTCTGTGTACCGTGGTTTGGGTTGTGACTCCTCCGGCGCAGCCTTTCACGCAGAACCGGCGCGACGTGGACCCTCACGTCGCTGACAAGAGTTCTCTGCCCGTTCTCTTTGACCTCACACCGTTTCAAGGAATTTGAAATCGCTTAAACAGCCCTAAAACAACTTACAACCCGAAAGTGAAGCGTCATCTCCTTACAGCGAAAAGTGGCAGGCTCGGAGAAGAGCGCGATCGCGGGACGCGGGCGATCACAAAACTTGGGGTCTGCAGGGTTGGGAGGCATAAGAGAGACTTGAGTTGCAGAACGACTCAATCTTTGATGTCACTGCAATGGCACGGATCGGGCGGGAACTTCAAATTCGGCTTCGGGAAATTGTTTTTTTACTTCACAAATGCCTAGTACCCAAGTTTCGAAATTTGTGGCTAATATCGAGGCATCGTTCTCAATCGTTTCGGATAATAAAAACAATATGATTTTCACCTCTCAGAACCTCTTTAGGTACGACACTCCTTTGAGACATGGCGCGGCTGCCAACGTTTGGCTGTCCCTCTGAGGCCACAAGGATCCTTCTTTCAGGTATCCCTCCTGTACACACATATAGTTCTATATAATGTCGGATTAATAACTCGCATTTAGTCCTTTCAGCGCTTCTATCCTCAGGGACAACTTTCTGAGGGAGTTCATCAAGAACAAAAACATGTATAGGTGCTTCAATCATGTGTAGATATGAAGCGTGTCGAGCAACAATTTTTGTACTTTCAGTAAATACCGCTAAGAACTAATCCCTGATATTCATAACTTGCGGAAACACCAATTAGTTTTCCTCTCTGCGCAAGGCAGGCGGAGCAAAAATAAATAAATAAAAGAGAGAAACAGCCGTCCCCTCCCCAACTCGCCATTAGAACAAGCGGCCACGTGATCTGACACTTATTATATACGGTCGGTGTTCATCACAGTCATGTGCTGGGGCTGGCAAAGCATAGTACATGTGCTGAACTTTAGACATTGTCCAAGTTAGGCTATTCTCATCTTTGATTAAACACGAGTCATTACGCGAATATTTCGAAATGTAGATTGTCCTGAACCTAATCGCTCGACTGGATTTCGTGACAGTCCAGCACGTCATGGTACGAAGTCGTGATGTCATGTTACGTCAGAGTATGAATAAAACTGATAAATATTATGACATTCTCAGATTATATTGACTTGACGCAGTGAGTCGCGTGACTACGTCACGTGACGTCACGGGTCACGTGACATGGCATTACTTGACATCATGCCTTGACATATCATGACGTCACGTGATCACGTGACACATGATGAATCTGTGCCAATACTGAAGCACCACCAAACCCCACAATTTCTCAAGCATTTCAATTCTGCATACTAAGATGTGTTCAATATATAGAAATACAGCTTCCCTTTTTTTGCAAATATATGTTTTTGTGATTAAAAAGAGAAAAAGAAATTACCGTGAACCGTTTTGAACCGGTTACCGTTACAGTTTCTTCCGGTTCCAAGATGGTGGCGAAGATTTCGGTTCGATTCAGTTCCGGTTCGGCTAAAAATGGTTCGGTTATATTTTTTTGTTGGGTTCGGTTCCTGTTCGATACTCTGCGGGGAACTAGGCGCGTCTCGCCGTTTGCGGCGTATTTCGCGGGCCGCACCTCTCCGTTTCAGATCAAGCGGCCGTGATTGAAGGCTTGGTCGAGAGGAAGGCGGCCGCGGCTGCGTTTGTGCGTCGGCAGCGCTACATGTTGCCCTGTCATCGGCTTGACAATCGCTCGTTAGTACTGATCCATTTGAGTTACGACCGTACGTTTTGTTATTTAACTTCAAACTGCTGCGCAACAAAATTAAACTTACATGTTTTTTTCCGTAACAAACTACGCATTATCGAACACTGATTCTCGGCTCAAATGAAGCGCTAGGTGTGCGATCCAAATGCAAAATTTTCAGGATTAGCTATTATCTTATTAAAAAGTTGTAACAGCCTTTCTAGAATTTTCAATGTGAAAATGGCAGCCGATGTAGTCTTCGAATATATGGAGCTAAATGGTGCCACTTACAAAAAAACGGGACCCATCTCTCGATTGAAATTTTCGAAAAATCACACAAATTATAAATAAGATTACTTCAAATTCTGAAACTTTGGGATCTGGTTCAGATCTCTATAACAATACAGTTCGGTGGAGGCTCAGCATGGGGCAATCTTTCGTTTATTTTTGCAATAAAAAAACATAAAAAAAAACTTGTCAATCTTTTTAGACCAATTGCACATGAGATTAAACAACTGGCAAAATATGTCAAAGTACATCTCCCTGCTTATGTTTAGAGTGGCTAGAAAACGTGAGGGCGAAGGCTGTCTCGCAACATTCTGAAAAATCAAGTTTGCGCGACTTAGGAATTGAGACCATCGCCAGCATATTATTAGGTAAGTGCGCATGTTCGTTCGGCAAGTAGCAGATGCCTATCTTGCACTCTTTCAAACTCCAATCGAAATATAGGCTAGATTTCTAGAAGAAATGAGGGTTGTTAGAATAATTAAGAAAGCTAAGTTCAAACCAAGGTTGAGTAAGGTTGGAATTGATTTTTTACTTTTATAACGAAGCAGTTGCACAATTTGAATCTTTTGAAATTACTCTATTAATCTGTAAATTTTGCTTAGTTATCACACTGTCTCCCTTTATTGCCTTCAGGAGCTACAAAAACCTTTATGCCACCGAAATTCTTACTGTAAGGAAAGCGTGGGTCAGAAATTCATAGGCTAAGACAAAGAAATCAATAGGAGAGTAAACAACGAGAAATCGCAACTGAGAAACTGTCCAGTCAGAAGCCGCGCGGGGAATCAGACAAAGTTACAATTTGCCAAGTGGAAGGCATACCATGTGTCCTCAATCTACCATTTGCAGCCTTTATGACACAAACAAAGCTTCACTTTGGAATAATCAGTGGGTTTATTACCATAATTCAAGCCTAGACTATCAAGGAAGGAATTGGGCTTGTTGAAATTAAACGTCCACGCTCCCGATAATGGACCTTTTCTAGTAGCGAGAGCAGTCTGCGGAGTTGTCTTTGAACTACAAATGAAGGGCAGCCCAACTTGCCCCCGCCCGTCAGCATACACTGAAACTTGTGGTTGTATTGATCTTACTTGCCTTTTCTGCCCCCAACTAGCGTACACTTACACAAGAATGGCCAAAAAAGACGAAATACTCGCAAATATAGGTGCTAAATATATTGGTCGACCGGAGCTTTGCCCTGCGAAAATGGCGACAGCGGGAAGAAAAGCAAGAGGAGGGGGTGTAGGCACGCGCAGAAGCTGACTGGAAAACGGTCAATTGCAACGCCGAAATTCCGAAAAAAAGAACAGATCCGCATGACTCATTAAAATAATGTATTTTTTTACATAATAAATTGGGTGTTAACTGAAACAATGACCACAAGGGAAAAAGGAATTTTAACAAACAAGCCTTACATAACGAAGAATTCTGTTAGTAATATATCCACGTCACTACTTGTGCTCCGCTGCGGCCTGAAAAGATTTAGTGTTATCCTTGGTCCTTCCTCATTTCCTTATCTTTAATCCTATACCTACAGCAGTTTTACTTATCCGTTAAGATATCCTCCTGTTCTTGTAAGATATTAAAATATTGCCGAAAATAAAAAGCTGGCCTCGGTTCACCGCTATGAGTTTCAGTTTTGTTCACGCTTTCTTGTTAATTTATTAGAAAGAGTACCTAAATCCTTGGGTTCCACAGGAAAAGACAACTAGCATATCAATTCTCGATCAGTCAGTTTTCTTGTTTATAAGGTTTATTATACCCAACCACATAATTGGTGGCTACCCTGCACCTTTTTGAAGCCAGATGATAGTGTTCAGGTCCTTTTTTTTGCCGGGATATTCTTTTATCGCTGTTCAAGGTTTCACTACGAGAATCGATTATCAAACATAAGTGTGAAAGCTGGTAATTTATCGGGACGAGGCCCTTGAAGAAAAACAGTACTCTGTTGTATGACCGCGCGAGACACGGAAGTAATCGCCGACCCTCCTCTCGCGCGTAAACTAATTCTGAATAAATTCCAATTTAATTTATGATCAGAACTAGAGCATATTCATACTTTTAAAGTCCCTTCTAGAAAATAAAACAAAAATAAAGCAGCGCAGAGGTTTCACTGGCAGGGATTATATAGCATCAAGAAAACCTCACTGCAACTCTCTCCCGTAACTGAAAGCAGAAGAATACACCTCTGTAAAGTACGCATTATAGAATATTATGTATAAGTGAGCCACACTAGCGCACGCAATGAATTTCTCGGGAAGGGTAATATAGCGATTGCGGGTTTCCCCTTTTGGGATGATGACGCGTTTATTGACGATAACGTCTCAAGTTTGCCCGAGGGAAAACAATGTCCGAGATAATGGTGCTGTCTCTTTTGACAGGATCGCCAGTCAGTATCAGTAAAAAAAAGGAGCGCTCCGTCGAGCAGAGCCTCCCCCAACGAGAGTCGCTCCTGGCCGTTGGATTTGGCCGTCCTATATAGCCTGCTGGAATGGACGCGCCGGGGATTTGTCAAATGAAGGTTGGCTCCCTGGAGGGACGGACACATCCAAGTACCAAGATGCCGAAGGGTATGCCTTCGGCAAATCACTTGAGAAGGGCGAGGGAGAGCCATCCGTGAGGGAATACGGCCTCGCCTCGCATCCGCGACGCGCCCGGACATTGCGACGCCCCATGGTCTGCCTGAGCTAGGCTTAGATAGGATGCGGGGAGCCCGTAGGTTCCCATACACCCCCCTCCTTAAAGGGGCGACTTTTCGAGCTATGTAAACCATGAGTGTCGTCTGAAAGCTGATGATTTCCTGATTCCGAAATGCTACATGGTTTTGCCAGACTCACTCTGGTTAATTAAAAACCCACAGTTAGTGAGACACCAAAACCAAAGTGGCAGAGACCTGCATTCTCTCTAGCGTTTCCCTAGTTTTTCCATACCATCCAAGCGTGACGTCACGGATGGGCTGACAATTCCAATCCCGCCCGCCCGCTGCATACCGTGCGAAAGATGAACGCCTTGTCAGCTGGCGAAAGGTGCACGTTCAGCCGTCTTGAACAAGAATGTCAGACTCGGAATGCAGCATGTCGTCAGACATAGACCCTAGCGACCTAGAATTCGCCTTTGACGATTCCCCTTTCGCCTTCGATCCACCGGCGTTGCCGCGTGATCCAGACGTCCAGATCAGCCCGAGCTGGCAGGTGCGGCTTCCGCACTCTGAATAGTAAGAAAATCCAACTCAACTCTTTATTGCAACGAGAAAGAATGTATCCACTTATCCCATTATATGCCATAGGTGTCACTGCGACGAGTGCCAACCCCAGCTAGGAGATGAGGACCTGAGCTGCAGGGAGCTGACAGTCATGGATCAATTTTGCGAGTATGGGTGCATCACAAGGCATGCGGTTTTCGGCTCTTGTGCCTGCACAGAGAACAGCTAAGAGTGCATGAGCGCCACGTCAGTCATTACACGCCAACGTACCTAGAGTGCGCCGACGACAAGGTGGGTCATTTTTTTTATTGGCGATTTCCAGCGTATGACTTAGGTGTACTGGCAAACAAAATTGCCTCGCCGGCTTTGCACTCCTGCATACGCCGTAATTTTTTGCATCTTGTTGAAAAAAATTGTATTAAAGCGGGTATCACTGCATGTTTGCGTTGAGGATGCGTATATCCTCCTAAATTCGTAAGTGTCTGGTGCGGTGAGGTCAGCTTGTGGCGCGCGGTAGAGCAAAGTAGAGCTAGCTACAACCAATGACGCCCCCCCAAAAAATCGTCTGAAAACGTGTTTTTGCTTTAATTTTCAAGATGCTCAGGTACTCGGCCTATAGATTGTTTGTATGGTGGGTGTTGGGTTACGTCGGAGGAGGAAATCGCCAAAGGCTGTCAGGCTGCGTTTTGAGAGCGATTCAAGAGGCCTTCCCTCATCAGAGTACAGGATGTTCTAATGGGCCTAGGGTAAGTAAAAAATACCCCTATTTCTATGTTTATGTATTCAATCTTATGAATTTGAGAGCCGTGCCCGTGTAATTTACTTCATTGTATAGTATCAAAGTATGTTGTTCATTATAAAAATGTGCATGCCATTGGAGAAACTAAATCTGAAACTGCTCGCATTCTCAAATTATGAAAATGTCTATAGCTACTGTAAGGCTTGTAGGCTGCTCTATTCCAGTGTTGAAGGATCTGATTCGATTATGCTTCAGTTGTGAATGCGAATTCTGTGTTTGCCTGAACGGTGTAAGAGCCTTGCGCTCCAGGTAGGATGGCCAGGTGTGTCACGTGCAGCAATACAGATAAACTCAACGAAAAACAGCGTCCACTGCCCCACAACTGGTTGCTACTTTTTTGCAGTAGCTGGAAAATTTGTTGTGTAATGAACAAACAAAAAAGTGCAGAACAGAAACGTACCATAGGTTTCAATTACACCAGACAAATACAATATTGCACGACAAAAATATTTTAAAAAGTGACAGAAGTTTTTTTTTTTTTTTTGACGCACCCCCCACAAAATATTGCATAATGTGGTCAAAGCAGTAACATACAAAAGTTGATCCTAGAAACAACAGCATATTTGTAGAAGTGCAAGTGTTGGACAACTCGCAAGAATGAAGTTACACAATTTGAAAAAAAAATATTCCACAAAATATATTAGAAAAAGTGACAGGGGTTTTGTCTGATGCACCCCCCAAACAATAATGAATAATGTGGTTAAAGCACCGCCATAAAAAAGTTGATCCTAGAAACATCATATTTCTAGAAGTGCCAGTGGTTGTAAACTCGCAAGAATGAAGCGACAGAATTCGAAACACTATTGCACGAAAAGATATTCGCAAAAAAGTTACAGGGGTTCTTTCTGACACCCCCCCCCCCTCCCCTCCAAAAAAAAAAAAGCAATTATGTGGTCAAAGCAGTAACATAAAAAAGTTGATCCAAGAAATAACAGGATATTCGTAGAAGTGCCAGTGTTTGAAAACTCACAAGAATGAAGTTACACACTACAAAAAAAGGATCAAACCGAAAAAAACATTTGACCACAGGTTGTACGGCTACTCTATAAACAAGAAAATGCTGCACTAAAATGTGTTTGACAAATGTAGAGAAAGCAGTCAGTACATTGTCTTAGTTGTCAGAGACTAGGGTTGACATTTGAATAGACACCGGTGAGCTTCGATTGCTTCCTCCTGGGTTGGTTTGGCACCAAATCGGCTGCAAAGAGCGCCGTGGGTCAGGCGGTAGATGGCCTCTTCAGCTACTGCATAGGATGGCCACCTCATGTTGCACTAAAACACGGCATCCATCAGCTTGCGGACATAGCCTCTAAAACAAATAGTATTATGCGAGGACAGCTTCACTTTCAGCTGTGAGGTCTGTTGAGCATAGCTAGCTGTTTCCTATTCATTTCAAATGCCTAAAAGATGCCTCACCGTACGTCACCATCTCTTTGGCAGGTTTCACTGTCCAACGCTTCTCCGCCTTGGAACAGTGCTGTTGAAACTTTGGATTGCCGTCTTCGTCAAGCATCACCTTCCTGTCCACATTGCGGTTATAATGGATCGCTTCAATGTAGGTGCTGTAACAATATGTAATTTACTTTTAAGTTGAGACTTTAGAATAAAAGACTGTGAACACTGGACGACTGCACCCAGACTAAGCACGAAATGCTTTATTGTTCATGCCAAACCGATGACATGTCCAATTGGAAAACATCGCCAAAATTCACTTCAAAACCTTCCATGTTTCGAAGTCGATTTAGGCATCGGTTTTCTTATCCGACTGTTTCGGATCAGAAAATTGTGTTTTCACCGATATAAAAGATCTGTGCACTGGCGAGATTGGAACTGGCGCTTGAGCCGAGCAAGCTGATTCACCGACGGACAATCCAGCCCTCTAATGAAGGCCGTGCAAGAAAGCCTTCTGTGGCCACAAGCCATGGCCTCCGAGATAGGGGCCCGGATCTCGGAGGCCATGCAAGTGCTTCAGGAGCTGCCCGCTAGGGACAAGCTACCTGGTGGTGCGCGGACTTCTAGAGATTTACTCGTAGGCAAAATACATTATGCCATCACGTATGTTTAAGCGATCGTGGTATGTTTACATGATCTCAAAATCGCATAACCATGAACCCACGTTACGTGAAATATTCAGTGATTCAAATTGTTATTTAATAGGAATTAACCGGTGCTGTTAATCACATCCTTCGCTTTGTCCGCTCTGCCGGTGTTCGTTCTGCTCCCGTTGGACCGGCACAGTTGGTTAGGAAGAATGTGCAACAAAAGCCCCTGCCAAAATATACTGAGCTGCCCCCTGCACAGCATTAGTGTTAAAATTTTAAGTTTTCGGTTTGCTCACCGCGCTAGCATTCCTTCGTGCGTAAGTTTGCTGGACTTTGGATGAAGTGGATAAGAAGCCCGTGGAACGACTCTAGACCAAAGCTCTGCTCCCTTGGTGAAAGGCGCGGGATGTCTCGGAGTATGTGGGGCGGCATCAGGATGCTTTCAAGCTTCTCAAAGATCTCTGAGCCTGACCAGGGTAGAATAACTGTTTATTACTCAGAAAGTCCAGAGTATTTAAAGAAAACTTGCCTTCCTCAAGCCACAGGCGATCCTTGATGACAGGGTGGCCACAGATTAGATGGAGGGAGTTGGGATGGTGGTGGATGTCGCTGAAGTGCGGCATTAACGACGTCCACTTCACCAGGAGCAGCTGGCCATCACCCTCGCCGGTGCGAGCACACCAGTATATGTGTCACACAATGGTCCGACGCCACTTCAGCAGATCTCGGTGCTTCGTTGTCTGGGCAGCGGTGGGAACCTTTTTTTCACGCCTAAAATAGCAGTAGATCTGGACAGAAAACGTGTCTCTGTCCCCGATAGTTTCAGAAATAACCATAATTAAACAGCAGTTTTCTTTCTTCTTATCTCTCCCTACATCATTCACTAGCAAGTCCGCATTCCATTGTTGTCACCGAAAATTGTTCCACAGGTGTTTCATTTTTTTTGAGGACCTAGACGGCTACATTTCCACTTTAAAAGAATTTGTACAGAGCGTGGCACAGTTAGTATGCACAAGCAATTGACATTGTTTTTTTTTGTTATTCTTTGGTCACAGCTGAAGGAGTATGATTGAAACCGATGTAACGAATGGTCAGACTAATATCCCAGTTACACGAGCACTCTCAACCGTCATTCAGGCAATGCCAGTTAGAACTTCGCAACTGTAAATGAGCTCCACTGAGTTGTCCGGTGCTACACGGGCAGTAGGCCTCCCGAGTTCAGTTGAAATAAGGTCACATGGCGTACGTTACAAAAAAAAAACATATTTCAAAAGATAAACAAGTTTTATAAACTGGAAAAGTGTCAGAACGTCTTTTTTTGTATATTCATTCTTTTCTAATGCGCGATACTTTAAAAATTTCTTTTAAAATGGAACAGGCAAACACGAATAGCAGTGAGGTAGTCAAATCCAAAATTCTCCCGCAAACAATGTGCTTAGGTGGAGAGCAAATGAAAAGGTGGCAAACTCACCGCCCGTTAAATGTCTCGTTCAACCGTGTATGTCGCTCACCGCTTTCCCAACTTTCGTCTTACCTATTTCCTTTCGCATTAATCGTTTTTATAAGTAATACATGGTTGCCACATTTTCGTGAGTTTTGCTTATCTTTCAAACGTAGGTACCAGCGTTCGTGTTTGTGTATTTGCATTGTGGACTCGGAAAGCTGGGGAGATGGATTTGAGCCTGCCTGTGAACCCTGCCCTGAAGCAATGTAGAGAAGAACAATTTCTGAACGGTCTTCGCTAAGTTGGCAATTGCCCTTGCACAGCAAAAGACGCAGTTGGTGTGTTTTCGCGCTCAGTTCGACAGAGCAGGGCGGAGACGGAAGCGTGCCGAAATTGACAATCGCTCGTTAGTTCTAATCCTTTTGAGTTACGACCTTACGTTTTGTTATTTTACTTCAAACTGCTGCATAACAAAATAAAACTTACATTTTTTTTCCGCAGCGAACTACGCATTATCGAACACTTATTATCCGCCCAATTATAGCGCTCGGGGTGCGATCCAAATGCAAAATTTCCAGGATTAACCATTATCCTATTAAAACGCTGTAGGTGGCTTTATTCAATTTTCAATGTGAAAATGGGAACTGACGTTGTCCTCGAACACATAAAGCTAAATGGCGCCACATTAAAAAGAAAAAAAAAGTTTTTTGTTTTATTATTGAAATTTTAAAAAATTTGCATAACGTTTAAATAAGGTAACGGCTAATTCTGAAACTTTGGCATGTGGTTAACATCTTGAACCATACATTTGGGTGTAGATTCAGCATTCGAAAAACTTCCGTTCATTTTATGCAATAAAAAAATAACCTGCATTTTTTGACGAATTGCGCATAGAATTGAGCAACTGGTAAAAAGCAGATGTCAGAGTATATCTCCGTGATTATGTAAGAAGTGACTACAAAAACAGAGGGCGAATGCTGTCTCGCAACAGTCTGAAAAAATGGCTTTGCGCGAATTTGCAGTTCTGACTATCGCCAGCATATTATTAGGTAAGTGCTCATGTTTGTTCGGGCAAGAAGCAGGCGCCAATCTTGCATTCTTTCAAAATCCAAGAAGAATATACGCTCGATTTTTAGAAGAAATGAGGGTTGTTACAATAATTAAGAAAGATAAGTTTAAACCATGATTGAGTAACGTTGTAATTCATTGAATATATTTTATAACGAAGCAGTGGCACGAGTAATTTGATTATATTGAAAGTCTTTTATTAACCAGTAAATCTCGCTAATTTATTATACTGTCTCTTTTTATCACCATCACGAGCTACAACACCTTTTTGCCACCAAATGTCTGACTGTAAGGGAAGCTTGGGTCATATATTCATACGTTGAGAAAGAAATCACTAGAATAGTAAAGAAATGGAAATTGCTAATATATTTTATTAACCAGTAAATCTCGCTAATTTATCATACTGTCTCTTTTTATCACCATCACGAGCTACAATACCTTTTTGCCACCAAAGTTCTGACTGTAAGGGAAGCTTGGGTCATCTATTGATATGTTGAGAAAAAAATCACTAAAATAGTAAAGAAGTGGAAATTGCTAATGTATTTTATTAACCAGTAAATCTCGCTAATTTATTATACTGTCTCTTTTTATCACCATCACGAGCTACAACACCTTTTTGCCACCAAAGTTCTCACTGTAAGGGAAGCTTGGGTCATATATTCATATGTTGAGAAAAAAATCACTAGAATAGTAAAGAAATGAAAATTGCTAATGTATTTTATTATCCAGTAAATCTCAGTAATTTATCATACTGTCTCTTTGTATCACCATCACGAGCTACAACACCTTTTTGCCACCAAATGTCTTACTGTAAGGGAAGCTTGGGTCATATATTCATACGTTGAGAAAAAAATCACTAGAATAGTAAAGAAATGGAAATTGCTAATGTATTTTATTATCCAGTAAATCTCATCACGAGCTACAACACCTTTTTGCCACCAAAGTTCTGACTGTAAGGGAAGCTTGGGTCATATATTCATATGTTGAGAAAACAATCACTAGAATAGTAAAGAAATGGAAATTGCTAATGTATTTTATTATCCAGTAAATCTCACTAATTTATCATACTGTCTCTTTGTATCACCATCACGAGCTACAACACCTTTTTGCCACCAAAGTTCTGACTGTAAGGGAAGCTTGGGTCATATATTCATATGTTGAGAAAAAAATCACTAGAATAGTAAAGAAATGGAAATTGCTAATGTATTTTATTATCCAGTAAATCTCACTAATTTATCAAACTGTCTCTTTTTATCACCATCACGAGCTACAACACCTTTTTGCCACCAAAGTTCTGACTGTAAGGGAAGCTTGGGTCATATATTCATATGTTGAGAAAAAAATCACTAGAATAGTAAAGAAATGGAAATTGCTAATGTATTTTATTATCCAGTAAATCTCACTAATTTATCATACTGTCTCTTTGTATCACCATCACGAGCTACAACACCTTTTTGCCACCAAAGTTCTGACTGTAAGCGAAGCTTGGGTCATATATTCATATGTTGAGCAAAAAATCACTAGAATAGTCAAGAAATGGAAATTGCTAATGTATTTTATTATCCAGTAAATCTCACTAATTTATCATACTGTCTCTTTGTATCACCATCACGAGCTACAACACCTTTTTGCCACCAAATGTCTGACTGCAAGGGAAGCTTGGGTCATATATTCATACGTTGAGAAAAAAATCACTAGAATAGCAAAGAAATCGAAATTGCTAATGTATTTTATTAACCAGTAAATCTCACTAATTTATCAAACTGTCTCTTTTTATCACCATCACGAGCTACAACACCTTTTTGCCACCAAATGTCTGACTGTAAGGGAAGCTTGGGTCATATATTCATATGTTGAGAAAAAAATCACTAGAATAGTAAAGAAATGGAAATTGCTAATGTATTTTATTAACCAATAAATCTCGCTAATTTATCATACTGTCTCTTTTTATCACCATCACGAGCTACATCACCTTTTTGCCACCAAAGTTCTGACTGTAAGGGAAGCTTGGGTCATATATTCATATGTTGAGAAAAAAATCACTAGAATAGTAAAGAAATGGAAATTGCTAATGTATTTTATTATCCAGTAAATCTCACTAATTTATCATACTGTCTCTTTGTATCACCATCACGAGCTACAACACCTTTTTGCCACCAAATGTCTGACTGTAAGGGAAGCTTGGGTCATATATTCATACGTTGAGAAACAAATCACTAGAATAGTAAAGAAATCGAAATTGCTAATGTATTTTATTAACCAGTAAATCTCACTAATTTATCAAACTGTCTCATTTTATCACCATCACGAGCTACAACACCTTTTTGCCACCAAATTTCTGACTGTAAGGGAAGCTTGGGTCATATATTCATATGTTGAGAAAAAAATCACTAGAATAGTAAAGAAATGGAAATTGCTAATGTATTTTATTAACCAGTAAATCTCACTAATTTATCATACTGTCTCTTTTTATCACCATCACGAGCTACAACCCCTTTTTGCCACCAAAGTTCTGACAGTAAGGAAAGCTTGGGTCATATATTCATATGTCGAGAAAAAAAATCACTAGAATAGTAAACAAACGCAAATTGCTACTGAGAAACTGTCAACCCAAAAGCCGTGTGGAGAATGGAACGAAATTACATACAGCCAAGCGGAAGGCATACCACGTGTCATTATTCTACTATTTGTAGCATTTCTGTGACAAACAAAGCTTAACTTTGTTGTAATTAGTGAACTTATTACCAAAATTCAAGCCCTAGACTATCAATGAAAGAATTGGGCTTGTTGAAAATGAACGTTCAACCTCCCGATACTGGACCGTTTCCAGTAACGAGCGCCGTCTGTGGAGTTGTTTTCAAACTACAAATGAGGGGCATCCCAACTTGCCTCCGTCAGTCAGAATACACTGGAAACATTCCGTTGTATTGATCTTGGTTGCCTTTTCTGTCCCATACTAGCGTTTACTCAAGCAATAATGACCCAAAAGACGAAATACGCGCAAAGACAGCTGCTTCATATGTTGGTCGACAGGAACTCTGCTCTGCAAAAATAGCGACAGCGGGAAGCAAGATTAGGGGAGCGGATGCACGAATGCGCAGAAGATTATTGGGAAAAGGTCCATTCGAACGCCAAAGGAATTCTAGAAAAACATATCCGCATGACTCATCATGAAATCAATGTAGTTTTTTAGGATATAATAAAAAGGACCGTAACAGAAACAATAAACACAAGGGGAAAAAAACAATTTTCTCAAACAAGCCTTGCTTTGCGAAGAAATATGTTAATAATATATACACGTCATGTCTCGTGCTCAGCTACGGCCTGAACTGATCTAGTGACATTTTCGTCCTTCCTAATTTCGTTATCTTTTACCCTATATATACAGGAGTAGATATAGGGTAAAAGTTGTTGTCGTCGTTCTAAGCGCTGGCGTGCTTAGTCTCCTCTCCTTCCGCTCCCCGGGGTGGCGGTCCCGTCGCGCGTGTCTGGTTCCCACCACCCGGCGGAGAGTAGATACGCGCGACGGAACCGCCACACTAGATAGCGGAAAGAAAAGAAACTAGGCACGGAAGCGCTTGAAACGACGACAAAGAGAGGGCGGAGCAAACGTAGACATGGCCAACGCGGGTCGCAGAGCGGCACATCTTTGAGAAACCTGTAATATCTACCCGAGAAATACTGATATTTTAAAGGGTGCCCTTTGACGACAAATCTACTTAATTGACCGATTGCTAAATTACCCACTGATCTCAAAGACAATTGCTGGATCGCGTTTGACCAGCTCTGCCTATGGACCGGAATGCGGCCACAGTCGGCCATCTTTAGGTAGAGTTCTATCATCTCTAGCAATCATAGTAATATGGCGGACAGCGCAATGGCGGCAGGCTGCCATAAAATAGCCGTAGATCTAGTACACTGTATCGTGGGTGATATTACGTGCTTGATTGAAGTTGTTCGACGAAGCAGAGTCTTGAAACCCGGCGTGAACGGTAGCCTCATCTTTGAGGACCCGGCGAATGTTCTACGAAAGCGCAGCACCGGGGGAAAGCAGCGCAGCTCGCATCGAAAGCAGACTACGTACCGGCGTCTGCTTTCGTTGCTTCTTTCGATGCGACTTTTGATGCGTGCTGTGCTGCTTTTCTCCGGTGCTGCGATTTCGTGAAACTTTCACCGGGGCCTCAAAGACCGTGCTACCGTTCACGCCGGGTTTCAAAAACGTGTTTCGTCAAACAATTTCAATCAATCACGGAAAATCACCCACGCTATTTTGATGGCAGCCTGCCACCACAACTGCCACAACGCCGTCTGCCATGGATGGACGACAGTGGCTGCAGCAGATGTACCTTGGCTAGAGGTAATATAACTCTACCTAAAGATGGCCGCCAGTGGCCGCATTCGCGGAGCGGGCAAACGCGATCCAGCAATTGTCATAGAAATCAGTGAAATTACCCAAGCATCAAGGAGAATGCAGGGAACGGTGTTCCACGCGCCGCACATGCCGGCGTCTGCAGCAGTAACTGCTCTAAAGCAAAAGCCTAAAACAAATGGCATCTTGCACGCGCGTTCGTCAACGCTTTATTTTTGTTATTTACTTTGAATCATTTATACGGGGAAGGGGTGCGCGTGCGGAGCGTGCGGCGGTGCGAGCGTAGAATTTTTAGTCACTGCCGTAGCCTCCTCTATACTCACAAAGCCTGGCAGTTCGACGTCGGCGCCACGGAGTGCCCGGTCGCATATTTCAAGCGCGAGGATCTGGTAGCACAGGGCATGAAAGAGCCATTTCTCGGGGAACCTGGACGTCAGCGCACAGCTTTTGCAGCGGCGAGGACCCGAAACACACTTTGGGGTCCTTGCGTCTCGCCGCACCTCGGCGCCAGTCACATGGCTTTCATCTCATCCGTTGTCTGCCACTCCACCTTTTCCATTTCCGCGACAGCTTCTCGTGGCAATCTACCAGGGTTTGACAGTATATAGGAGGCTATAGCCTCGTTTACATGAAAGCGACTTCAGCGCATCGACTCCACTCGTTCTTGGAACGAAGCCTACGCGGCAACGTTTACATGAATGCGCAGCAGAAGGTGGCGCCACGCCGTGTCAAAGCTCGAAGTTATGCAGTTCCGTCAACAGCCGCACCACGTTTTCCGGTGCATCGCACGTGGAGGTCTGTTGACGCGTTCAGTGAACGCGTCAACAGACGTGCCCGCTGTTTTTGTGCCCGCTGTGATCGTGCCCGCTGTTTTCGGTGCTGTGGAAGAAGTTACGAGACGGAAGAAACATCAAAACCCAAGCGTTTAGGGCTCCAGGCCGGGCCGCCGGGTCACTCTGGACCGGAGGCGACGTGTGTGTGCACGCTTTGAGGAAGCCTCCGCGCTTCGCCGCGCCAGACCTCGCCGATCGCGACCGGACCAACCGGACCCCGAGTCCGAAAGGCTCCTGCGCAGTCAGGAACGGCACCGAGGTAGGAGGTGCTCGTTCTGCGCTACCATGCAGTGCTCTACAGTGCTCGGAGCTCTCGGTGTCGTTCGTGCTTGCGCCGAAGCCTTTGGGACCCCTTCGGACGCGCAAGTCGTACTTCGCAAGGCTTGGACGGGGGCCGCCCTCACCGAGCAGCTCCGCTATATTCCGCTTACTTATGATGGCAATAAAAGCTCGCGTTTGTTCTCGGGAAAAAATTGCGGGCGACCATACGGGACCGCTCTCCGCGCCGCCGACGAGGTTGACCGCCGCCATGTTCTCAGCTGTTCACTCGCTCCCGCAGCGAGCGCCTTCCCATAATCCTCCCCGTTCCAAAATGCGATGCGACCTCCGTTTACATGGGCTGAATGAATGCGCACTCGCCATCTCGATCCACCCCTGTCTAGCGACTTCAATGCGATGCGCTTTCTTTGCGCATTATGTCGTTTACATGACCGCATTGAATGCGACAATTGGATTCGATGCGACTAAGTCGCATTCATGTAAACGCGGCTTATGTCACTGCACACGAAAAATCCACGGAACCCTAGCCGTAAACAGCTTCGTTGTAAAATAAAACAGCGCAAATGTTTGACTGGCATGGACTAGCTTCGATGAAACCTCACTGCCACTCTCTCCCATTAGCGAAAGCGAGAGAATACATTTTTGTAAAGCGAAAAATTATAAAATATTATGTATAAGTGAACTACACGAGCGGAGCAATGAATTCCTCGGGAAGGGTAATACAGTGACACACGAGGTCAGTCCTGGTTGTCACGATTAGCTTAGCTAGCACGCTGGCGGAATGGAGCCGTTGCTTAGAGCTGTCAAAACTGACGTTGATCGGACAAATCTTCAAATTAACCAAAGCGTAAGTTTTAATTCCTTGATTCATTTTATTACTACAATGTACTAAGAAAATTTCAATCGTATTAAAAAAGAAAGCTAAAATCAACGAGTGCACTAAAGCAGTATTATAGTTACGGTTCCTTTTTTGCTGTACTATCTAAATGCATATGGTGTCTAGTTTCTAACCTTTTAGCCTGGAGTGTATTACTCAATTCTGTTTTGGTAAAGGCTACAACACTATCTAAAATCAAAGGATCACAAATAGATTCACTCTGTGAGGAAAAAGTAGCCTTACTTGAAAATAAATTTTAAAGCTGCACGCCTTTATTATTTTCGAAATTCAAAAAATATTCTCTTTGAATCTAACTTGGTTGAGAATTTCTGGATTCGAAAGCGGTATCAATAGCAATAAAATTGTTTAGTAAATGTGAAAAGAAAAATTAACCCAGAACACCATAAATTCAACTCTGCTAATTAGGGTATAAAAAATCTTGATTAAAAAGATCAGTTTTCTTTATTCCGATCCGATATTTGATTTCCATCCCTGTACCTAAAAAAACTGAATCTTTACATATACCTTTATTCTTGAACACGACAGATTGATTTATCAGTCCTTCCGATCACCGGTAACAATGCGGAAGGAAAAAATACTGGAAGGTTGAAGCACAGATAATTTAGCAAATGTTTATTGGTTGAAGCCCCGCCATGCTAAAACAAAATTAGCTTGATTTTCTTAACCGTAAAGCTTATTTTGCTTTTTCTTTCGTGTACTGATCTGATTGCAATACGACGTTAAAGTAATTCCCGAACGAGGAGGAAGGTAAAAAAGCAAGCTCATGGCAGTCGAGCACGTCACCGTGCGAAGTTGCGATGTCATGTAACGTCAGAGTCTGAATAAAACGATTAAACCTAATGACGTTTTAAATTTAAATGGACTTGACGCAGTGAGTCGCCTGACTACGTCACCTGACGTCACGGGTCACGTGAGATGGCATTACTTGACAGCATCGCTCAAGATCACGAGTTCACGTGATAATGTGTTACATGATGAATATATGCCAATACAGAAGCGCCACCCAACCCTACAATTTCTCAAGCACAGCAATTCTGCCTGCGAAGATTCAATCAATATATAAAAATACAGCTTCTATTTTTTTCTAAATTTAGTTCTGTGATAACAGAAAATTAAAAAAGAAAATGCAGTCGAACTTTTTGAACCGGTTACCGTTATATTTGCTTCCGTTTCAGCTCCGGTTCAGTTCGAAGATGGCGACGAGCAATCGGCTCGGTTACACTCTTATAAAGGGTACTGTAGTACCCTCCTTAAGGGGGTAACCGACTTGCACACAGTGCAATCCCTTTTGGAGGTATCGTTACCCCCTGCAACGAGGGTGCAAACTTACCCCCTAGGTTAGGGTGCAACATTGCCTCCTTTTGGAGGTAAACTTAGTTCCTTTTGGTGTTAAAAGTGCATCCTTTCAGGGTCAGCCTTTACCTCCTTTAGGAGGGAATTTCAATCCTTTTGAGAGGTAAGACGACGTAATTGAGGGCACTGCTTTTACCTCCTTTTGGAGGGAACTATGATCCACTTTGGGGTTAAATACACACGATGAGGAAAACAGCTCAGAAATCGCGGACTACGAAGAACAAACACGATAGAAAAGTGCTGTGCTGTCGTGTTTGTTCTTCGTAGTCCACGCTTTCCGAGCTGTTTTCCCCATCACGTATAACAGCAACCAACTGGCCCAGTTCACCACCTTATTACAGGTTAAATGCACACTTGATGGAATCACTTTTACCCCCTAAAGAAAGGTACTATGGCCCTTTGTGGGTGTGATAGTACGTGCTTCAAAGGTGGGCCTTATAATAGATGAAGACGGCCTAGTTCTGAAAGTACATGACAATGTTTTATTGTGGCTGTCACAAACAAAATGGCATAAAAATCAATGGAATGACTAGACATCTTATAAAAGTTCTAAGATGAAACCACTAAGCGCAATAAAGACATCTGGAACAACACTTTCGGGGCTCTAGTCGTCGCTAAAGATGATCTAGAGGCAGAATGCAACCAGGACTGCGTCAGCAGGCGACGCGGCTTCGAGGTCTCCCTCCACTGCCACATAGCTGGGCGCCTCAGGACTAATTAGGCTTGAGTTGACAGCCTCCGGGTAGACTGCGCTGCCTGCCTGGAACCAAAAAAAATGTGGAAATCATGTGATATGAATTTGAAACATATCATCCCAAATTTGAAGAAACTGTGAAGAAATATTAGATTTTTCTAAGACGCATTTGGAGCATTTGATGGGCCACTGATTCCAGCATTATAAAGAATCGACCATACTTACCAGACGTGACCAGTTTAACTGTTGACTAACTACCACTGACTAAAATTATCACATAGCGGGTGGTAATCATAGATTAGTAAGCACTTTGTATTCACCGGTCATGTTTAAATTTGTCACCCCGATTTACTTAGGTGACTAACAAATCTTAGTCAAAGGTGTACAACTACTGTAGCAGGTTAGTATATACAAGTGCTGATTGTTGGGCGAGTTAGCATTGTACGTGAAAAAACATGATTGCGCTTTAAGACAAGGACAGAGGAAGAACATACACCACAGAGCGCTACACCACATTAGCTACTCAGCACCACAGCAGATCCCTATGACCGCCAACCCTAACTGCCGAACTTAGGCAAATATGCAAATATTTTTGCCGAAGTGCTCTGCCAGATGAAAATTGAATTTATGTTTTATTTAGACATGAGAAGAACAGCACACAAGGACGAAAACACAGAAAAAGAACACACCGAAAAAGACACACTCAAGCGCCTTGTGTGTCTTACTCTAATTTATTTACTCGAAGTATACCCTCAACTTTCTCTGGAAAATGAACGAACACCACACACACAAAGAAAAGATAAAAATCAAGAACCTCATTTCAAGTGCCCAAATGCGAACAAGAACATCAAAATAATTTATCTGACTACGCTTACCTGCAGTTGCGTCCAAGGTAGCAGGCATCCAGTACCCTCGACGAAATCACCCTACAACGTTGAGACAGTAGGAATGAAATATATTCAATCAACTTCAAATAATGCAAACTTAGCCATCTGACTCGCCTATTGCATGATCAGCTTTTAAAAATGTCTGATGACTCGCAAAAAAAATATGCCAAGACAATATACTTGCTAGTCTCTCTGCCGGCAATAAATTAACGACCTTATTCAGTAATATATTACTATTAATGTTTGCGAAGCGCACGATTAATTTCTGACTGCCGAATGTTGAACTTCGGCAAATACTTAAAGTTTTTTGCCGAAGTAATTTGCCAGATTAAAATTTGAAAATTGAATTTATGTTTTATTTAGACATGCGAAGAACAGCACACAAGGACGAAAACACAGAAAAACAACATCTCACCGAAAAAAACACACTCAAGCGCCTTGTGTGTCTTACTCTAATTTATTTACTCGAAGTATACACTCAATTTTTTCTCGGAAATGAACAAACAGCACACACACAAAATAAACATAAAGATCAAGAGT